>JANIMX020000178.1:348500-359965 GCA_024582655.2 Erythroxylum kunthianum | reverse complement strand
TTATGATTAAATATGAGATATTTAATAAATAAGGCTCAATATAAGGTATTGAACCTTATTTGGGCATAATTGGTATTTAATTAAAATTATTTGTAATTCTAATTAAAGTTTAATTAAAATTAAAATTTAATTTCAATTAAATTACTAAATCGTCCAAACCTATTATAAATAGGCTAAAGCTCTACTGGAGCTATATCTTTTTGCTTAACCCTCTTTGTAAGAGTTACGTAGTTTTCTCAACCTATTATGTGAATACCGTTAGAGGTCAAACATTTGTGCGGCTACGGTAATTAAGACGAATCGGTTTCGAAAACAGTTCAAGGTATACGACAAAATTATGATCAAACTTTAGAATATGGTATGAATTAAGATTCATGTTTTATTATGATTTATGTGTTAATCATTATATAGAATTAAAGTGATCTTGATTTTCGAGAAATCAAAATACGATAAAGTTTCGTAAGTATTCTGCTACATTCAGGATCCGATCCCGTCTCGATTTCTCATCATATTTCAGTTTTCATTATAAATAATTTTAAATGATTACCAGTGATTCTATAATTAGTTAATACAAGAAGTAAAAAAGATGTTATCTAACACAAATTAATTTAAAAATCAATTAATTATAAAAGTATTTTTTTAACTAATCCAAAGTTTGAATTGAATTTTTTTATATCAGTAAAATTTGTAATCGTTATTTTTGAATCTATACTAAATAAATTGTTAAAAGTACACAACATTTCATAAGAATTAAAGAAGAGAATAGTTTGAATATTATAATTACGTATTTCAGATAATTTATTTGACGAGCCAACAGTTTAAATTTAAATGATGGGTTCGATTTAAAACCAACTATCCTCTTTCAAATAGGAATGACAATTTTTGATATTATTTTATTTAATAATTAGAGAACTAATTGATTAAAATAATATCGTTTCATTAAGTGTAATTAAAATTATATCATTTTAACTCTCGATTCAATCAAATTTTGGGCTACCTAAATTCAATCAAACTGAATTTTATTCCAAGCTAAAGCTGAAAAATGTTTAGGTTAAACTCAAATGTAGCAGCGTGGACTTGGCTTGCCAAAAATTATACGATTGACCTGAAGTCAATGGACTTATTTCGAGTTGACGGTTTTTAAGTTGAATTTGGGCTTGGACTATTCTACTAGACCTGATCTGAAGTTCAAAAATTTTAAATAAAATAACATCAATTTAAATTTTAAAATTAAGAAATATATATTTAATCGAACTTGATATTCAGACTTAAGGTCTTTTAAGTCTAATCAAGCCTATTTTTGGGCCTGAAACTTTGGGTTTTAAATCGGGCCAAAGCCCAGCTTGGTCCGTCACCAAGCTTAATATTGACCCCAATGAAAGAGATATCAATCCTTAACCTATGAAAATAAAAGAATGTGTAAAAAAAAGATTTCGGAACCTTATAACTGAAAATAGTAAGCGCAAATTAAGAGACAAAAAGCCTAATTTTCTTTTAGTAACAAATGCAAATTAAATACACAAAATTAACCAAATTATGACCAAAAAAATGAAAGAAGAAGCGCGTGGCAGGCTCGTGTGAGGGGACCTAACGACCATGCAAAGAGGAGTATCAATGGCGGAAAAGCGCGGGAAAACCGCTGAAGCTAAAAATCATAACTCAACCCCTTCGTCTTTCTCAATAAACTAAACTGCCTGCATCTAGAGGCATTGAAAGTTAGAGAAAAAGAGGAGGTAAAGGGAGAGAATACGCACAGGACTGCCATTTTTTTCTCTCTTTCTCTCCTCTTTCTCCTTTTTTTTTTTCATTTTTCTTTCTGTGATGAGAAACATATAGAGATAGAGTGAACGCTGAAAAGGAGAGAACGAAAACGACAAGATGAGCGTGCTTTCGTTGTCGTTGGAAGGAGAATCCGTTGTGCATGAACCTCATTTTTCAGAGGAGAAGATCTTCGTTTCCGTTCGATTGAGACCTTTGAGCGATAGAGAGATCTCCAGAAACGACGCGTCGGATTGGGAGTGCATCAACAAAAACACAATCGTGTTCAAGACCAGCATGCCCGATCGTTCCTTGTTCCCTACGGCATACACATTTGGTAATCGTTAAGATTTTTGATCTTCTTCTTAGCGTTGGACCTGATTGTTTTTCAGCACTCTCAGAAATTGATCATACATATATTATATGAATATATGATTCGCAGACAGAGTATTTGGCAGCGAATGCTCCACAAGACAGGTGTATGAAGAAGGAGCCAACGAGCTCATTCTCTCCGTAGTTAGTGGCATGAATTGTGAGTAATTTCTCAAAATTCATGAATCCTAAACTTTCTGAAAACTTGGAATTAAAGGGTAAAAATTTTCTTGTTACGAGCCCAGGTAGCATTTTTGCATATGGGCAGACAAGCAGTGGGAAGACATATACAATGAGTGGAATCACCCAATTTGCTGTATCAGATATATATGATTACATTGAGATGGTAAATTTTTGGTTGAAATCAGGTCATGTTTCTTTGATCAAGGATGTTTTCTTTTTCTTTAATTTCTGGTGTTTATGTTCATAGCACAAAGAAAGAGAATTTGTGTTGAAATTCTCTGCAATTGAGATTTATAATGAAGCTGTCAGAGATCTTCTTAGCCCAGACAGCACCCCACTTAGACTCCTTGATGATCCTGAGGTAAATACTTGTAATGTCCATTGTGAGGTTTTAAATTGCTGTTGTGGTTCACCGTGATTTGCTGCAATTGCACCCAAATAGTACGTAATTGCTGTAATCGCTCGAAACTGTAGTGTAATCAGAATGTTATCAGAAAAATGCAGTTTATATGTATGCATATTGTGGTTACAGAGAGGGACTGTTGTTGAGAAACTTACAGAGGAGACTCTGATGGACAGTAGCCACCTACAGGAACTTCTTTCAATATGCGAGGGTAAGGTTACACCAATTCATCCTCGTTGAATTTAACTTTAAAAAGACTACAACATCTTAAGTTTGATGTTTTCACAATTTATGCAGCTCAAAGGCAAATAGGAGAAACATCTCTGAACGAGACTAGCTCAAGATCTCATCAAATTCTACGCCTAGTACGCCTGTCTTTTGCTTAAGTATTTCCATCTCCCTTACCGCAGATCAATGAATTACTCTCGCTTATCACCATTTTGTTCTTTTTTTTTCAGACAGTTGAGAGTTCTTCTCGAGAAAATTTAAGCTATGGAAAGTGCAGCACTCTTACAGCTGCTGTGGTATGGAAATAATAGCTGTGTTATAGCTGTTCACAATTCTTAAGAGAATCTCTTCAACTAAGTTGTTTTCTACTCTTGAGGAAAGCTTGTGTTGCCCTTATTGTGATTTTTGCTGCAGAATTTTGTTGATCTTGCTGGCAGTGAGCGTGCTTCTCAAACATTAGCAGCTGGTGCAAGACTGAAAGAAGGTTCCCACATCAATCGAAGTTTACTCACCCTAGGAACTGTCATTCGCAAGCTAAGGTTGGCCAATTTTTCATGTTAGAGGTTAAAAAGTCCAAACAAATTTAACTTGGATAATAAGCTATAAATTTATGATGCTAAATAAAACACATTAATTCAATGATTTGGTGCAGTAAAGGGAGAAATGGACATGTACCTTATAGAGATTCTAAGCTAACTCGCATACTACAGAACTCTTTAGGAGGGAATGCCAGAACAGCAATCATTTGCACCATGAGCCCTGCACGCAGTCACGTTGAGCAATCAAAGAACACCCTTTCTTTTGCAAGTTGTGCTAAAGAGGTTGCCACCAATGCACAAGTCAATTTGGTGATGTCTGATAAGGCGCTGGTAAAGCAATTGCAGAAAGAACTGGCTAGGCTGGAGAGTCAATTGGCAAGCCTGGTATCAACTCCTGCCGGTAATTCTTGTGTGTTACTGAGAGAGAAGGACCACGTCATTGCAAAGGTCAGTAAATATCGATTGTTTTCTAGTAAAAACATAGTTTAAGGAATGTTTGTGGCATATAATTCAATATTCATTTGATCATGCATCGAGCATTTCATTTGGAGTAATCCTGACTGAGACTTGTTGAAAAACTGCAGAAGGATAAAGAGATCAGAGAGTTGACTCAGCAACTTGATGCAGCTCAAGTTCAACTCGAGGAATTGCTAAAATCAATTGGAGAAGGACGAGTTTTAAGACCAGATGAATATGCTACATCAGGGCCCTTTGAAGTGTTTAATCCTCCTCCTGTTCACTCAAGAAGCAACACGTATGAGGATCTTGATGAGCATCTTTCTAATAAAATCCTCGAACTCCCAGAAGAAGATGCCGAAGGTAATTTTCTGCTGGATGACAGCACTCCTGAATTTTTGGGGCCTGATCCTTGTCATGGTTTTGAGGAGATTGCCCAAAGAAAAAATGAAGAATCTCAATATACTTGCGAGCAAGCTCAATGTATTGAATTGGAAGAACCCAACGTAAAGGACCTGGCAGGCTTACCTATTACTGAAGAAAAAGAAAAAGAAGCAATGAGGGACACGAAAGCAAGCCAGATGCGCACCACAAGTGAGGAAGATGAGGAGCTGAAGAAAATGGACACAGACAACAGTTACCAAACTTTAAAACAACAAATTCAGCAATTGCAGAGGACGATAAACCAAATGGGACAATCTATTTCTTCTGAAGTTTTGTCAAGCTCTGAAGGGTTAACATGGACTAGAAGCAAAAGCAGGAGATTAGTTCACATGACTATTCCATCTGATCTTTGGCCTGGTCATGAGGAGGACAATGAGAAGGCACTGCCTACTGTGACTGAAGTAGACTTACCTGAAACATCGAAAGACGTAGAGGAAAAGCTTCCAGGAAGTGAGTCCGACGCTGAAATCAGAAACACGGGCAGCGAAGATTCACAAAGTCCTCTTAACAGTGCTCTATCAGAAGAAATTATCAAGGAAATAGATGTAGGTGTAGACGATATAGGTGTCCCCAATTTTGTTTCAGGAGTGACCAAAACCCCTGAATTCCAGTCAGAGACGCCAGCCAGCGATATTCTCGTGAGATAATTACTCATACACGTTTCTCTAACCATTTTACTAACTATTCCATAATCTGCTGGTCAAAAGTTACATTAGCCGAGCTTTTTGATGAAGAACTTGTGCATTGTTAGATTCTGGTATAATGTAACTGGCCCTCAGTTTGCTGCTGCCCATCAAATGCCCCCTACAATGTGAATGTTGCTTTTTTTTTTGTTGAGTTCTTAATTTCCTGGTAATTGCACTAAATCAGAGAATGACTTGCAGGTGCCAAAAGCATCAACTGGAACTGGTGATGAAAGGAAAGGCGCACTGTCACAAGAACGAGGTGCAAGACAACACCAAGGTGATTGGCCCCAAAGATTTGAGAAGTACAGGAAAAAGATAATTGAACTTTGGGTCAGATGCAATGTTCCATTGGTACATAGAAGCTATTTCTTCCTAACCTTCAAAGGTGACGAATCAGACAATGTGTACATGGAGGTAGAGCTCAGAAGATTATTCTTCCTGAAGGACATGGTTGCTAGTGGAACTACTGCAATGATAGATGGTCATGTAATCTCATCAGAAACAAGGTATCTTTAATTCCTCTTATAGTGTTCCCTATCTTTTTGCTAGAGAAGCAAAGTAACTTAGTCGACTATTTATTGCCCACAAGAAATCTGATGCTCTTCTCATGGTGCATACAGTTTGAAGGCTCTCAATCGCGAGAGGCAATTTTTGGCCAAGCAATTACAGAAGAAATATGGGGAAAGGGAAAGAGAGGAGCTTTACCAGAAGTGGAATATCAAACTAGACTCAAAACAAAGGAGACTACAATTGGCATTCCGTTTATGGACTGAGACAAAAGACATGAAACATATGAAGGACAGTGCTATACTTGTTGCAAAGTTGGTTGGATACGTAGAACCACGCCATTGTCCCAAGGAGTTCTTCGGTCTCAGCTATTTAACATCATCAGGTAGTCAAAAATCCTCCAGCTGGAGAGACAACGTATCGTCGCTGTTATAACCTTATGTATGTAAAGAAGTCGAGTCTTAATCTTCAGGTTAACCTGCATAGTTGAAAGGTTGGCTTCTGCTCACTGTAAATTCTCAGAAGCGAACTGTAGTTGCAATCTTTTTTTGATTCTTTGATCATCTGCTGCTTGCGGCACCAGATGCAAATCCTCTTCCCTATAAAACATAATTACAGGCTTGTGCCCAGAAGTATTGTCAGGTTTGTTATCAGAAACTAGTTTCTGCTAGAAGGATGTAAGAAACCTTTAACATGTAAACGGAAACATGGAGTTCTTGTCACCGTGTAATTTTGAAAGTAGCAAATTTGATATTTACCAGAACTGAAAACTCACTAAGCTTCGTTCTTTCTAATTTTCCAACAGGTTGGCCAAAAGAGAAAAAAGCCTCATAAACCAGAGAACAATCAACGTAGAACTCACCAAGAAAAGGGTGAGTACTCATCTCAACATGAAAAACATTTGCTTTTGAGAATATACATGAAGATGAGGCTACTATATATCCACATATGTTAAGGAAGTACTCCCTAAGAAATTATTAACAAGTATAAACCAAAAATGGAGATCGTTTTTACACTAAGACATAATCACACAATAATTGCTCCTTCTGTGATTTTCCAGCCTGTTTTAGAAGACGAAATCTCATATCTCATCGTGTAGGTTGTAATGTTTGAGGCATTGTTTTCTGGATGAACTGCATCAGTTAGGTAAGCTGCCTCTTTCACAGTTGCTTCCTCATGGGCATGTTGACCATCTAAGGAGACTGTCACACTGTCAATGGTCAATTCTAACAGATCATAGTTATATACCCATCCAAGTTGAGTAATTTCAGCTGCGCGATCCGTCCATGTTTTCAGCATCTGACCATCCAAAACCTAGAAGTTGCTCTCAACGTTAGAGGAGTACAAAAACAGCTTTCTTTGCATTTCGAACTATAAAAAAGTTTAAACAACATGAAACTACCTCCGGCAGTTTCTCTGTACAATGTTCAGGTCCAAAAGCCTGAGCTTTAATATCCTGCCATCTTCGCACTATATCCTCAGCAAGCCTTGCGTCCATTCTGGTTAAATCCTCTGCTGATTTTCGATCCACCAAGTCCCCTGCAGAGTTGACTTTTCATTAGAAGCAAATTCATTAGATTACTTGTAGAAATATATAGCAACCTATAAAACCTAGACAAACAGAGAAAGAAACAGAGTCCAAAAAATAGTGAATGCAGCTAGAAGTTGGTAAAATATGACAGTCATGAATTTTGATATTATATCAATCCTATGGCTGCTTAGGGAATCCATAAGACATTTGAAGATAACCAGAAAGATAGTATCAATAGGATTGTATCCCGGATAACTGTTCAGAGCAACAACTTAAGCTACGTACTATCATAGCATGAAAGTGAACAGCCAAGTGAGCGCCTTGACTGAAAGTAGAATCGCATAGCTACTTAGTTGCAGCCTAGGGTTGGGTATATCATGTTAAATTGAAAATATATAATAAAACCGTACCTTCATGGATGATGTCGGATGTCATTGATGAATCAATTTCTTTTTTTCGGTTGAAGAGGCCATTTGTAGAAGGTAAGAACCTCAAGCCAACCAATGTAATCACTCCAATGGCCACACCAGCAGACATGATCATAACACTCGCTTGTTTTATTTTGTCAGTAATCAACTCTACCTTGCTTACATCCTCCATACTTTTCCCAGAATCATCATGAGCTATGGCAATATTTTCTTGATCAAGTTGTTTGACAGGCTGTTCACTATCTGTAACAGTAAGAGAATAATTCACACCAGCTTCTTTGCTTCCGACACCCCCAACCTTTTGACCAAGTGGAAATACCTTCTGCAATGCATGAATTGCACTAGTCTTTACACGATCAATAACAGCATCAGACCCAATTCTCACTATGGCTGCTGCTGCTTCTAAGGGTGAATGACCAGCTCCCTCCCGCCTTTCCAAGTGTCTCAAGACTGTAGGATCATCATAATAGTCTCCAAGCTTAAACTGCACATCTTTCGTATCCCTAAATCTAGGAAAGACTACTTCCATCAACCAGGTCTCCAAGAGTCTACAAAGCCCAGGCAAATCATGTTCATACTCATCCCTCGAATTTTCCATAATGAAATCTATTATAGATGGGTTCCTGTAGGGTGAGTTATTGCTATCTAAGCCCAACCATGAACGACACTCATCAACCTCCCCAAGAAGCAACGAACAAAGACCTCTTTCCAAAGCAAAGTCTATTTCACGGTTTTCTATGGGAATGTAACCTATAGTCCCTTGAGCTGGAACCTTAGTCTGCTGCAGCTGTTGGAATAAGTTATCAGCATCCGTTATGAGATGAGGCTTTTTACCAATAAAAGCTTGGGCAACAAGGGCAAGCGCCACTCCATATACTTCAAAACTTTCGGCAGGGATATTATTTGGTGTTGCTACAAATAAATCAACCTACAATAAGAGGCAAGGAACTTCAGAAATGATAAGCAAGAATAATAAGGCAAAAGGCAGGTTTCTCAACATAATTATATACGCTACTTGCTCAGCTGCTGTCATGCGTAAGAATGCCTCATTCATGAAATCTTCACGGGTAAATCCTCCGGCAACTGGTGCTGCTCCTCCTCCTCCAACAGCCCACAGTATGTTCCTCATTCCCAGAAGACCCTCTTCCCTTTTCACCCTAAATTCATCTTCAAGTGGAAGGGCTAGAAGATCTAGGAAGCATCGAGGGTTAATCTCCTCCAATGTCTCATCAATCTGTGCCTTCAAGTCTGGTGCAAGATTACTGGCCCCTTCCTCCTAAGTGCACAAGAAGAAGGTATCTTTACGTTTGAAACTTACATCCATATTCAGTAGAGAATAGTACGGAACAGTTTTAAACAACTTCAGAATTATTTAACAAGTGATTAGAAGATCCATATATTTGTTCTTTCCAATATACTCTACTTCATCCATGCATTTCTAGAGCCAATACAATGCTGATAGATTGCTCACACGTGTCAACCAATAACTTATAACTATAGAAATTCCATAAAATATCGCATAATAATTCGTGTTTTGGCTTATATTCGAACATCAATACCCAGTAACATAGCAAAAACAGCCAGATGTGATCAAGACATTGTAAGTTCGAGTAAATAGTATACCTGCAACAGCTTCAAAGCTCTCCCAAGGGCCTCACAACCTCGAATAAAATCGGGGGGACTCAACGCCATAGCATCCCTCGAAATGTCCACATAAGCAAGAGCTATAGCCAATACAACATCCTGCTTAAATGACTTCGGTGGTCTCTCTCTAAGCAAACCCACCCCAATTTCAAGCACAGTTTCACTCTCTCCTGCTTCTTGCAACACACACAATGCACCAGGTACCTATACATTTCCATTCATTATCACTTTCATTGCATTTTTCTCAGTAAGCAAACAAAAGGGTCTTGACAAAACAAAGCCAAATTACCTTCTCCCAAGGGACTTGAGTGATGATAGTGTCTTCCTCGTCCTCAATAAGACCTTGATTATAATCTCTTCTGCATTCAGGGTCTGCTAGGGTTTCACATGCGGCTTGAAGAATTTGCCTTCTACTAATTAAAGCCTCTTGACTGAAGCCGAACTGAGGAGGTTTAGAAACCCTAGCTTCAAAAGCTCGCTTGATACCATCTCCAAGGAAATGGGTTTCAGCTCCTAGCACCTTTAAAGCCAACAAATGTTTAAAACAATTCTAAACAATAGTCCAACCGTTTGAATGATTGCAAGAAATGAGCGACATAATTATGGGTTTTTACCTGATAGAAGTGGAGAGGAATGGAAATATGGCGCTCAGGAGGAGCGAGAGGGGGTGGTGGCGGGGGAGGAGCGAGAGTGGCGGTGGAGGAAGAGAGAGAGTTATGGTGGTCGGAGGAGGAGGAGACATCGGAGGTTGTGGTGAGGAATTGGAAGTCGCTGAGGAGGCGATCAGCCCATCTGCTGGAGGGAAATGCGGCGGTTTTGATGAGTTTGGAGGGTTTTCGAGGTGGTTGTAGCGACGGAGCAAATGGTGCCGGCGAACAGATACCAAGTGCTAGGTGTCTTATAGTCTCCATTACAGTAAGCTTCGTAGCTTACACCCTGTGCACGTTGAAGGGCTCACTGCTATTTAGTTTACTGGTCACAACTAAAAAGTCACCCGCTACTTTCTCATCATTTTTCTCCAGTTTGGAAAATGTTACCAATCCTTCTTGGACCTGGATGATGTGCAAATTAAGCATTGGGAGTAGGTTTGATTAGGGATGACAATGGCCGGGTCAGATTGGGCCTGAGCCAATATCTTCTTTTGGGTCTGAGTTTGGCCTGAGGCTTGGTCGGACCCGAGACAGCAGGGTCAAAGTCCGACTCGACCAACCCCGCCTATCGCTATCTCTAAGTTTGACAATAGATCGAGTTAAACTCAGAGTTAGGTTTACAATTTTTAGGTTAAGTTTGAGTTTTATTGGGCTCGGGTCAAACCTAATTAAATTTTAAATTAATCTCAACGAGCCTAATTTAAGTTGATCGGATCTCAAACGTAATATTATTTTAAGAAGAAGGCTCGAACTGTTAAAATTAAATTTCATTTTAAAAATTTAAATCGAAAAAATATTATTTTGTGGATAGAATTTAACACTTTTAAATTTTAAATTTAAGATTAGCTCAAAACTCGATCAATCAATTTGATTTGATATTTTGACTTTCAATCAGTCGAAATTACCAAACCTAATTGAAATTGTGAATTGACTGGTGATTAAATGGACCCAAATTCCAGATTAACTAGGGCTTGAGGGATTAACCCCACAAGGTTTGGAAATTGGAACTGTAGTCTTAAATGAAGTGGGTAAGATCATGACAATCAGATGATTCTAACAAACATGTCTCATCATCAAAACAATGTGCAGAAAATGAGTACTGTTGTTGGATTATTTATGGTTACTTTGATCCTCTTAATCAAATCCTTTTGTTTTTTTGCATTAACCCAATGGGATGTAATGTAATGTAATGTAACCTATCTATGTTCAAAGCATCACTGTTATGGATATAATTATTACTCTAATCAACCTTTAGAAAAATCATTTTTTATTCACTAGCTACTACACTTTCTATCACAATGATCCATTTATCCTCTTAACCAATGTTTTAAAAAATCATATCGAAGGTTAAATCGATAAAACAATATATTTAAAGTTGAAAAGATTGAATGTCCGTTATAAAATTTGTTCAAGATTGAAAAATTAAAGAATTTAAAATATGATTGAACGAGATTATTCTTACTTATCGAAAAATTTAAAGTTTAATTGAAAAATATTATTAAATGAAAATTAATTAGTTTATAAAAATTGATCAATTTTTAATAATAAGAATTAATAAAGTAAATCGAACTAAAAAATTAAAAACAAAATAAAAAATTGGTTGGTTCAAAGTTTTTACTAATGAACTCACAAAATT
>JANIMX020000178.1:298409-312607 GCA_024582655.2 Erythroxylum kunthianum | reverse complement strand
CTTAAAATTGTCCATTAAATAAATTATTTAAAATTTATAAACGTTTGTTTCAAATATATTGTCTAGCAAAATTAGTGATTATAATTTAAGTAATAAATTCAATTAATATATCAAAATTAGTGATTATAATTTTAGTATAATATTTTTAATTAGTTTTTTAAATTATAAAAACCCAATTAAAGGATTAAAAGTTTGAGATTTCTATTTTTTAAGATCAATTTATTAAATTTAAGGATTGTTTTTCACTTTTTATAACTTATTAAGTCTGTAAATATCATCACTTAATTTTGAGTCATAATTTATAAAAATATATTTGATTTTTTTTATTTCAACTTAAATCCGACTTAAAGCTTGAACGACGTAAAATTTAAACAATATCCTATTAATGCTTAGTTAAACAAATTCAGGGTTGATTTTTTCAAGCTCAACCTCAGGATTGGTCATTTAAAAAAAATCATTAATTCATATTAGATTGATTTGTTATCTTTAATCAAATGTAACAAATTCGAAAACAATATCTTTACTATATAAGGGTAAGGTTACATATTATTTACGGATGGCAATGAGTAGGATCAAGCCCGAATCGAGGCCTGATATGGCCGAGGCATCTTGACCCAAGCTCGAAACTAATTCAACTCGATTCAATTTGTATTTTAAATTAAAATCTCAAAATGACGTCATTTTTGACAAAAACAACATCATTTTGTTAATACATGTCAGGCTTCTGGCGGGCCAAATTTGTGAGGCCCTATCAACCCAGTTTGGGTTGAGGCAGAGCGAGCCCAAGCTCTATTGTTTTCTCTAGTATTATTGAACCTCTTCAGATCTTTCATTTAAGCAGAATTCTCACTGAGTGTTGTTGTCATCGTTGTTGTAATCAAATGAAATATTTAGAATGTATAATTTGACAATTTATCTAATGAGCATTTAAAATATAATGATATTTTAGTGATATATCAAGGGTTATTATTACAAATTATACTTACAATACTAAAATGAAAAACTAATTTAATCAACTAAGATGATAAACATATCACTATTATTATTATTACTCTTTTATTTGTTTATTTATTATATCTCTCTATCGTTTTCTCTTTGTCTCTCGTTTTATGTGAGTCCTTCGGAAATAATTTCTTTACTAATTACGGGTAAGACTGCATATTAATAGACCTCTTCAAACTCTTTTTATTGACAAAATTTCTACTGATTGTTGTTATTGTTGTATTATTATTTACTACGAAAGTAAAAGTTATGCTCTTTAACTCCAAAGGCTTACACTCACCAATCCTTGTGTTGTGTGTCATATAATTAGAATCTAATGATCAACTCCATTAGAGCTTAAAAAGAAAAAGTTGCAATGAAAGTCTCCAAACTAATTCTTCAAAAAGGCATTTTCACCTTTTGGAGAAGAGAAAAGGTCTCCAAATTAATTATTTTTAATTATTTTATTTCTTTTTTCTTTTAATACAAGTCATTCAGAAATAACATTTACACTAATTAAAAATAAGATTGCGCACCATTAAATTTTTTCAAACCTTATATATTAACAAGATTTTTACTTAATTATTGTTGTCGTATAAAGGAAAAGTTAAAAGTCACTCCAACCGCCTATTTTTAGTGATTATTAGTAATTATTTTATTTATAATTATAATATTCATTAATAATTCTTACCAATATTTATAGTTTTACGTTTAAATAAGTTATTATTGTTATTTCTTTAATTAGTATTATTTTATTAAGGTTAACTTAATTAGATTTTTTTTGTGAAATTTGATGTTCTAATCGTACCTTTTAACTTTTGAGAAAAAAAAAACACTATAGACACGACGCCGTTTCATATCATTACACGCTCCTCCCTAACTATATTCTTCCTCCCAGTCTCTGTACTGTGCTGTACTGTCCCTTCTCTCAAATGGCAACGACTCTTTTTCTCTTCTCCATTCTCGCCGCTCTAACCTATGCACAGAACAACACCGTTCCTCTCCCGGAAATCCAAGCCTTAACGGCGTTTAAACTCGCCGTTCACGACCCACTTAACTCACTAGACGGCTGGGACCAGTCAACGCCTTCAGCTCCCTGTGACTGGCCGGGCATTCTCTGTTACCAAAACCACGTCCGTGAACTTCGCCTACCACGGCTCCAACTCGGCGGCCGACTCAGTGACCAACTCGGCAACCTACGACAGCTCCGAAGACTCAGTCTCCACTCCAACAACTTCAACGGTTCTGTTCCTCACTCGCTCTCTCAATGCTCCCTCCTACGCGCTCTCTACTTGCAGAACAACTCCCTCTCCGGCGACCTCCCTCCCTCAGTTCTTAACCTCACCAACTTGCAAGTACTTAACGTCGCTGATAACTTCTTCTCCGGTAATGTCTCCCCAGATATATCGCATTCCCTCCGGTTCTTGGATTTGTCGTCGAACGCGTTCTCCGGCGAGCTGCCGTCGAACTTCTCGTTGAAATCTCATCTCCAGCTCATCAACTTATCTTACAATGATTTTTCCGGCCAAATTCCCGCGATTGTCGGTCAACTTAAAGAGCTCGAGTATCTGTGGTTAGACTCCAACATGTTGTACGGTACTTTACCGTCGGCAATAGTTAACTGTTCTTCGCTTGTTCACTTGAGCGTTGAAGATAATGCTCTTAAGGGGTTGGTTCCAGGGAGTGTTGGTTCGATTCCGAAACTTGAAGTGCTCTCTTTGTCGAGAAATGAACTCTCTGGTTCGGTTCCTTCGAGTATATTTTGCAGAATCTCGGGGAATTTTTCGTCGTTGAGGATCCTTAAACTGGGGTTTAATGAGTTCACGAGTGTTGTTGAGCCGCCAAGTGAAGAATGTGTAAGTGTTTTGGAGGTTTTGGAAGTTCACGAGAATCACATGAGTGGGTTGTTTCCTTCTTGGTTGACCAATTTCACTACTCTTAAAATGATGGATCTTTCTAAAAACTTATTTTCCGGTGCTTTACCGGCAAACATTGGCAAGCTTTTCAGGTTAGAGGAGCTGAGGATTGGTGACAATTCATTAGTTGGTAATGTCCCAGTTCAGATTCTACAATGTAGTTACTTACAAGTTCTTGATCTTGGACAGAATCGGTTTTCCGGGGAGGTTCCTCGGTTTTTGGGCGAACTACGGCGTTTAAAAATGTTATCTTTGGGAGGAAATATGTTTTCTGGTTCTGTTCCGGCAAGTCTTGGAGTTCTTGGTCAGCTTCAGACTTTGAATTTGAGCAACAATATGCTTACAGGAAATTTACCAGCTGAGTTGATGAAGCTCAGCAATTTGAGTACTTTGGACATCAGTCAAAATGGTTTCTCTGGAGAGATACCTAACAACATAGGGGATTTGAAAAAGCTGCAAATCATAAATATGAGTGCATGTGGGTTTTCTGGGAGAGTTCCGGCGAGTATTGGGGGTTTGTTGAAACTTAACGTTCTGGATTTGAGCAAACAGAGTTTGTCCGGCGAGCTGCCACTTGAAGTTTTTGGTTTGCCAAGTCTTCAAGTTGTTGCTTTGCAAGAGAACAGACTCAGTGGGGATGTTCCTGAAGGTTTTAGTAGTTTAGTTAGTTTACAGTATCTGAATCTCAGTTCTAATTCATTCACTGGTGAAATTCCAGCAACCTACGGGTTTCTAAGGTCCTTGGTTGTTCTGTCAGTATCGAATAGTTATGTTTCCGGTGAGATTCCGGCGGAAGTTGGTAACTGTTCTAGTCTTGAAGTTCTTGAACTTCGTTCCAATCGCTTGAAGGGTAATATTCCAGGTGACACCTCCAAGTTATCTCGCTTAAAGAAGCTTGATTTTGGTCAGAATGAGTTAACAAATGCAATACCAGAAGATATCTACAAATGCTCCTCCATGAATGCTCTGTTCCTGGATGGGAATCATCTCTCAGGACGCATACCAGTCTCATTGTCAAGGTTGTCTAATCTAACAGTATTGAATCTTTCTTCTAATAGCTTGAGTGGACCAATTCCTGCGAATCTCTCAGACATTTCTGGGTTGAAGTACTTGAATTTATCAAGAAACAATCTTGAAGGAGAGGTTCCGGATCGTCTGGCTTACAGATTCAATGACCCTTCGGTGTTTGCAATGAATGAAAAGTTATGTGGGAAGCCATTGGATAGAGAATGTCGATATGTAAAGATCAGAAGAAGGAAAAGGCTCATTCTTTTAACTGGTGTGGCAGTGGCCGGAGGATTGATCTTAACGTTGTTCTGTTGTGCTTATATTTACAGTCTCTTGCGGTGGGGCAGGAAGCTCAGAGAAAAGGTTAGTGGTGAGAAGAAGCCGAGCCCAACTCGTAAAAGCTCAGGAACAGAAAGAGTCAGAAGTAGTGGAGAAAATGGAGGGCCAAAGCTGGTGATGTTCAATAACAAGATAACATATGCAGAAACTTTAGAAGCAACAAGGCAATTCAGTGAGGAAAATGTGTTGAGTAGGGGAAGATATGGATTGGTTTTCAAGGCATCCTATCAAGATGGAATGGTTCTCTCAATTCTCCGACTACCCGATGGATCGATCGGCGAATCCAATTTCCGGAAAGAAGCAGAATCGTTAGGCAAGGTTAAGCACAAGAATCTTACAGTCTTGAGGGGCTACTATGCTGGACCTCCTGATATAAGATTACTTGTATATGACTACATGCCTAATGGAAATCTAGCTACTCTACTTCAAGAAGCATCACACCAAGATGGGCATGTTCTAAACTGGCCAATGCGTCACCTTATTGCTTTAGGCATTGCTCGTGGACTAGCTTTCCTGCATTCTATATCCATAGTCCATGGTGATGTGAAGCCACAAAATGTTCTTTTTGATGCTGATTTTGAAGCACATTTGTCTGAATTTGGGCTAGAGAAGCTTACTCTACCACCAACACCTGCGGAAGCTTCATCGTCTTCGAACCCGATCCCGGTCGGTACATTAGGCTACGTATCACCAGAAGCAGTACTAACAGGTCAAGCAACAAAAGAAGGGGATGTGTACAGTTTTGGCATAGTATTGTTAGAGATTTTAACAGGAAGGAAGCCATTGATGTTCACACAAGATGAAGACATTGTCAAGTGGGTGAAGAGGCAATTGCAGAGTGGGCAAATATCAGAACTAATGGAGCCAGGAGGTCTGCTTGAGCTAGACCCTGAGTCGTCAGAATGGGAAGAGTTCTTGTTGGGGGTCAAAGTTGGTCTTCTTTGCACAGCACCTGATGCACTTGATAGACCATCAATGGCTGATGTTGTGTTCATGCTTGAAGGTTGCAGAGTTGGTCCAGAGATTCCTTCCTCAGCTGATCCCACCACTCTTCCTTCTCCAATTTGAAACAATTTTATTCCATTCCTTGTTGTTTCAACCCCATTTAATCAAATTCTGTATTTATCATAATTCCTAATTAAATTAATGTGTTCTTCATCAAAGTGCCTTTTCATTATTATTAAGGTAAAAAATGAGTATACGGTAAGGTTATCCCTTTGTGATTTAAGGTTACGAATTCGAGTCACGGAAACACTCTTTGAAAAAAATATATGAGGAAGATTGCGTATAATTGATATCATTCACTCGATCCTCGTAAAGTAGAGAAACTAGGTTTGTTGCTGTTTATTAAGGTAAAAAATGTCAAAATTTTGCATTATTTCACTCAAATCTTAAAAATAGTATTCTTATTCTAAATTAACATTTTAAAAGTAAAAAGTTGTCAAATTTTCATCGAATTATTTTAATAGAACTATCACATAATTAATTATTAGACATTAAATATAATTAGGGTTAACAATTTTAGAGATCATAACAAAAATTAAGTTTTTTTATATGAAGATAAATTGTATTATCTTTGAATGTGCATTAGATAAATTATTAAATATATTATATAAGTAAGTCAAATTATAGACAAATAACAAAATTTTATGTTCGAAATTTAAGAGAAAATAATCAAATCATACATAAATTATAGAAATTTTAAAGACTTTGAAAATGTTATGAAATGATTGAAGTATTTCAAATAAAAAATTACTATAATTATAATAAAAACTAAAAAATTTCATTATATATTATAAATATCTAATTAATATTTATAAGTCAAGGTCCCATTGTTACTTCTAAGTCAATAATGTGAAGAAGGTCATGGTCAATTAGTTGGACCACTCAAGAAGAGAAAGTTACAACTCTTTTTATCCTTATTATAGTGATCTTTCCCTAGTTCTTTGGCTTTGACCAGACGGCGCCGTTTTCTAGTTCCGTTGACGGTGTCCCCCCCCTCCCCACCCCACTCCGCAGTTTAATGGTCAACGTCCCGTGATTCCGTATCCAGGAGGACCCGTCCGTAACCGTCAGGCCACTTCCCGCCAAAACCGGAACATGTAGTCCGCAGATAACACGTGGCGCGATCTGAAGAGTATGAGAAAGTAGCCGTTAATGTGACTGGATAACCTGTGTGTCTTTAATCGGAAACAGTGGATTCTGATACATCAGAATCCGCGAACTTGTCTGTTTGCACTCATTTTTAAAAACCAATCAGAATTTCAGAATTTTTTTTATTTTTACTTTTACCCTATAAAAAAAAGAGTTTGGGTTCTCGGGACATTGCCACGTCGGATATTGACCAGCACATGGTCCCTGTCAGATCCTGACCTAGCACACTACTGTAAATATAGTTAAAAAAGAAAACAATTGAGATCTATTATTAGTCTGATCTAAATTTATTTCATAAAATTATATTTAATTTTTTAACTATTTTTAAAATTTTGAACTATATTCAGAAATCAAAATTCTATATAAAATAGTTTAAAATTATTAATAAAACAATGTTTCAAACTTGTTCAATCTTGATCAATTAAAAAATTTTTTTTGCCTAATCCTAACTAGACATGATAACGAATAACCAAAGTTGTTGCCAACCCAACTTAAGCTTAGCCTTAAACTCAATCAAACTTCCGTCATATGATCTAAGCTCAAATATGAGTTCACTTGAACCGTCTAAAGGGATTTAATTTAAAAACAAAAGCGATAATAAATTTAATTTTTTTTCTTTACGATGATTGGATGAAGAACATTAATTATACGCGACATTCTTCTTATATTTTATTATAAAGAGGTTGAACATATAACATTTCAACTATAAACGAATAACTTTATTTCAAAGCTAATCCTCTAAAAAGACGTCATTTGAATTGGCTTATTTCTTAAATTTAAGATTAAAATGATATTATCTTACAATTGGGAAGAGCAAAAGATAGACCATTAGGACCGTAGAAACCAACGCTCCAAGTTCAAGCTTGCCTCTGCCCTAAACCCCTTAACTTCTAGACGGATTGTAGCCGACCGGCCGGCCGGCCAGCAAATCCACACAATTGCTATCCATAAATGCGGTGGCAAGGGAAAGAAGGTGCGAGACAAACAACATGACATGAGTCTCTTAAAAACTCTTTGATGGACATATGACATTGTACGTGACAAATGAGAGAGAGAGTGTTTGTTGTGTTGTTAATGCGGTCTTCGTCTCGTGACTTATTTTCACTGTCCAAAGTTCAGACCTTTCAGCCTCTCTCCTGTCACCAATCAATTGGCGTCAGGGAAAAATCGGGGGAAAGTCCACAGTTGATATTTAGCATGCGTCATTTTCAGGGTTTTCACTAAAAAATGGTTTTATTTTTTAAAACATTTTAAATTACTCACAAAAAAGACTCTTAATATTAAAAAATTTGAGAAATAAATACAATTACATAGTTGAGTATTATATATGAAAAAAATCAGTTTAATGCTTAATAATAAATCATATAATATACTTTGTTATAATAATAAATAGGCACTTAATAAAATATTATTTTTAAATAATATTGAATAATAAAGTAGAAAAAAAGTCTGCATCTTTTACTTATGATTACTGTTTCTCTCCTGACCAGACAAGTCACCACCTCTGTCTTTTACAAATTACCTGCAGCTTTTTAGCTTTTCGCTGAAACAGAAGGTAATATTTTATTGCTCAGTATTCTCATGGCATGTGCAGTTGAGTTACAAAAGCTTACAAACTTAACAATGGAGCCCTCACATCCTCCATTGTTGTCATTGACAGTAACCTTACCTCAATCGAAATTAAATAGGTATCAAGCAACCCAACCCAATGGACTATTTTAAACTGTACGAAACTAAATGTGTGTCTGATAAAAGTAGTAGAGCCATAAACAGAAAAAGAAGCTCCATGTGTACATACCATGCAAAGAAGCTGTCCAAGTTAAATGTTTTTGCCTACAAGCAGGTTCGATAAGTAAATAGCAGCAGGACCAACTCTTCCGGTATTTTGACACTGCTATAGCTCGTGTCCAGCTCCTACACGTAGAGAGTGGTTGATAATGATCATAGTGAGTGAGTGTATCTTGGGAAACTTATGCCTGCTAGTGCCAATTCTATGTAAAACATAGTTCCTGAGAATAATTTTAAGGCAATGCAGAAAGAAAGCAAAATCAGCATGGAAGAATATGTAGTTATAATTATTATTTTATTAGTGAAATTCTTAAAATAATATTTCATTAGTTATTAACATTGTTCATGTTTACTGCATTTATCACTAATGGGCATAAAATGAAAAATCTATTATATGTGGATTGTTCTAATGATAATAAGCTGTATCTTTTAAATGCACACCAAATAAATTATTTTCAAAATATTTTATTAATTACTAAAATTGTTAAAAGTTTATCGCATTCTCCAGTACAGATAATTATCACCAATGTTAAGAAGAAATGAAACATTTATAGACTTGAGTTTCTGCTAAATATCCAACTTCCAACTCAAAACTCTCCACAATCTCCTTTCAACACGCCTTTTTATTCCTCTATCAGTGTTGTTTATTTTATGGAATTCGCTTTACTATACACTGTAGATCAAAAGAATGTCTAACTTCAAATCCTGAATGAATTACAACCATATAACTTATACACTATTTAACAAAAAAATACACAATCACTTCTTAAACAGATGTTAAAACTTGAGGAAGGGTTCACTAGAATGGTCGTCAGGCCAGAGGAACTTGCAGCAATTTCTAATTTAGACATCATACAGGACTTTATGCAACACCTTAAAGAGCAACTTCTTGAATTGCTTATATGTGCACTAAAACATCCTCTCAAGATGCATATTTCCCACTTCTAGGTGCTCATGGCATGCCAAAAAGATGCTAGGGTGGGAATAATGGATTTTTACTGAGAAATCTGGTCAGTGATTTACCCTAGTCTTAAGAAAGTTCAGAGGAGTCTTCTCTTACAACACATTGTAGTTCTTAAAGATTCACAACAGACCAACCACCAAGTATGAAGAAAAATCCCAATCAGCTGTTGACTGGTCAGCTCGAGAAGAAAGGACGATGCAAACAATAAGGTCATAGAGAGCCAATACCTTAACAAAAATGAGAATGATTACAATAATGGAGGGACAACTATGATTTCCACTTCATAACTTCCCTTCATTTCCCTTACTGCAGTTTGGATTGTGCAAAAGATTTGCGGTAATTTAGAGGAAATTGTGATGCAACGACTAAGCAACCAGAGGATTCATCGTATGTTCCTATTGGAACAACCACAGGAGCAGAAATTCAAGAATAGTTGAAGAAAGCCCAAATTATATTTTTATAATTGGGATAATAAAACAAAATTATTTGCTTACTCAACGGACCATCTTGGTGAGACTCAAAATATATGGACTAGCATTTCATAGTCATAAAACTAGGCTTCTGTGCCTCGGTGTTCTAAATTTACTGTTCTGGGCTAACTATGGAGGACCACCCAAAAGAGTTCTTAAGCTTTTAACTAATGAAATGGAATTCAGAAAAATATACAAATAAAACAAACTCGTTCATAACTACAGATCTTTTATGGGATTTTATAGAAATAAAGATCAGAGCCAACAAGTATCATAACAGAAAAAACTAACCATGAACAATTTACCAGTATGCACTCAAAACTTTACCAAGGATAGTGATTGAAGTTTTCGTTGTTTAAAAAGAATGCATCTTGGTGGTATCGTCACAAAAGTTCCTACTTTTGTTAGCCCCTTGATCGGATTATATTTGTTTAATGACTTGGAGATCCCGTCAAAGAAGTGATTACAATTGCAACCTGCAAGCATGTCAATGTAATGAAGATTAAAGATGCGATTAACTTCAAATCAGCTAGACAAGGTACACAGGTTCCAAGTAGAAACCAATACATCACCTGTTATCATTTTCAGAAATCTATTCTTAGGAAGGTAAAGGGAAAGGTGGGGGGAAAAAAAACAGAAGGGAACAATAGAGAAGATGAATACTACATAATGCAACCAGGAAGACATTGGAGTAGAACCTATGTTTACAACATGTTTTAGAAGAAAAGGAAAAACTCTGTTTTGGAATGGTGAAGTATGAATTTCATAAGATGGAATCATCCATTCATCTAGGCCATATTTCTGCACAAAAAGTCATCTGTTATATTTGCAAGCTCAACCTATATATAAGGACTTCTGCAGTGTATTACAGGTAAGAAACTCATTTAAACTCTCTTCACTATATGTTAACAGCATCTGAAAAGTTGAGATAAAAATTGTTATACCACAGGGAACAGATACGAATCATATGACAATAGAACTATTAAAGAAAAAGGTCTACATTCCCTCCACTAACCAGAATTATTGATTTCCTCCAAACTGCTAAAGCAATTTCAATACAGCAATCCAAGTTTGATCCGTGAAGATTCAGATCATCTACAGAACACCATATTCAAATATTTTTGTAAGCCAAGAAAACATTAAGCTCAGACTTATATGCATCTTGAAACAAAATTTTACAGAACAAGAAACAGCAATGGCAATAGATTCATACCTATGATTGCCAAGATAACCCTGAAAGTTTCAGACCTGGTAACAATCATAAAGAGGAGAAAGTGATGAGATAATGGCAAAGTAAGCCAACAAGCATCTACCTAAATACCATGGAACCATGCCCAAAAAATTAGGCTTTGTTTCTTCTTCAATTCCTCGTACTTTTTAATTGACAAAGGGTGAGTAAGAGCCCACCTATACATTTTCCCAGAACTGAATGAAATGGAAGGGAAGCTAAATACAATAACAGTGACAGAAGCAAGAGCAAGCACAACTTAACACATAACCAAATGACACTCTGAAAGTAGAAATAATTCAATCCTCACCCATGGAGTGAAATACGCACAATGGATTGCCATAATCATGTTTTATTTATATCCGACAGAATAGTTATCAAATGATGAATTCAAGAAAAATGAGAAAAAACAATCTTCAAATGTTATCAGGGAAGAAGATTTAAAAGCAAAATGAAAATACCACATGTCTCCTAATCCAACATTTTTAGAACTTGTGAGGCTAGAATACCAAAAGGACAACAAGAAGAACCTTAATCAAACAGTTGTCATTGAGAATCCTTTAGTGAAAAGACTAATAGAATCATAACACAAAAAAATGATATTGATCACCACTTACCCAGTTGACCTTTCCACTACATAATCCATGTATTTCCCTCACCACTCTTCCTCAGAGCAAACCAACCAGTGTTTATACTTTTGGGCAGCCTATGTCTCGTGATAGCAAGATTACCACAGTGGCTATAGAACACGCAGTAGGCTACACTAAGGACCTAATCCAAAGATACTGGACTCAAGTTACAAATAAGAATATACAGTAGAAGCAAAACCACGTAACCTAACATGCCGGAAGCACCAAATGTGGTTTAAAACACTTGCTACACAATTTTGGAGAATGGTCAAGATCTCTGGCCTTCTTCTGGCAACACGGGAAACAATACCAATGTACCACAGGACATAAAAAATGATGTGGAAGACTAGAAGAAACAAAAATGATGAGACATAAATTGTCAAGAATAGAGATAAATTCATCCTCAAATCTACTCCCATATACTGAAAACTAGGAAGATGATATAAAGCCGCAACAAATATCCAAACAATATACCTACACTGACATTGTGAAAGCAATGAATACCTCAAGGTCCAAATAAACACATCAGTCCTTACAAATTTGCCACATGAGTACTCAAACCAACAGAAGAAAATCCAACAAGCTCCAGACTATGATAAAAAAAAGCACCGATATGTATATTGAAATCCATTGGCCCAAGTCAAGTTTCTTTCCAAACTCAAATCTTGAAGAAAAAATTGCTAACTTGACAGATCAAGAATGCAATTTTCTGTATAGGTCTACCAGATGAGTACAAAGTGGAAAAGAGAAAGGAGATCAAAACTTACCTGTCGATCAACCTTAAAAAGGATCAGAGCAGAAAGCACCGGCGTTGTGAGCAGTGTAATTGACAACGCTAGTGTAACCAACGTCATCTTCGCAGCACAGCCTCAATTTTCACCGAGATAGATCTTCTCAGAAATAAAAACCGAACCTTTCCACCGACATAGGCTTTACGAAACAAAAGTGGTGGAAGAGAAAGAGACAGAGAGAAACCATTTCCAAGAAGAACAAAAGTGGTGGAAGAGAAAAGAGACAGAGAGAAGCAAAAGAGCTAGAAGATGGTCCTTAGTGGCCTGTGGCTTCCGCTGTCACCTCCTACACTCGTTAATAACTTTGTCGGAGATGGTAGCACATCGACGATAATAAGAAAATCCTTTAATGAGGATGAAGACTAACTGAATTAAAGGGGGAATATGATCTGTGGCCAACTGTGACTATGGGTAGTGATGAGGGAGATGAGGGAGCTGAGAGTAGGATAGGGATTCGACGAGAGAAATAAGAAAAAGGCAGAGAGTTGAATTCGTGAGGGAAATCACTCAGGACTTCAAATAGCTGAATCTAAAGGAGCTCCTTTTCTCTTTCAGAATGAAGAAAATAAACCCCAAATCAGCTAAAGGTTCTGGTAGAATCAAAAACCAAAAAACGAACTTTCTATGGATTGAGCAAGGCTTTAAGCTTTCAGGGTTTTAGACATTGACCATCCTAGGCATTTTTATAGTTTAGTCAGGTCGGGTCGGGTTGGTCCGATTGGAGCCTAAACAGAATTTGATGGCAGCATAAACCGGGCTGATAATTGATAAGTTAGTCCCGAGTATAGTCCAAACAAAGCAGACTAAAATGGGCTTGAAAATTGATGAGTTAGGCCCAGATTCTGTAAGAATCATGTATTAATTAGTGACTTCAACATAAAGAAAATGACACAACATAACAAATTTAATTTCTCCATTTTGCGAGAGTCGAGTGAGGTTTATTAATTATATACAAAAAAAAAAGTATTTTATAAAAAAATATTTCCGTAATTCAAACTCGTGACTTTTTGATAACAAAAAAGTAATCTTTACCAATTATTCAAAAATTTACCCTTTACTAGTTTCGGTCACAAAAGTGACCTATCATCACCATCAAACATACATAATAATAATTCATGAATTATATATTACTGAATAAGTTGCTTAATTATCAATATTTCATAATCAAGTGATATTCTCGACTTAAATACCCAATTGAGTTCTTAGTCAAAGTGTTTCCTATCACTTGCATAGAGTCTTATTCTCGAATATTCCTATTATTGGAATCCATAACTTTTTAAGAGACTTTTGGGAGCTTCCACTCAATCATTTGAGTCACTATCTCATAAATAAAACCTTAAACTTTCGATAAACTTTTCTTTCTATTTCGTGGTATGATATACATTTTAAAATTTTACAATTATTTCGAGGTATTATGATCCTTAGGTATAAATTATGAGCACAATGAGTGGTTGAAATATACTTAACCAATATTTGTATTATGGTTCACAATTAATTAGCACCATGTGTATAATGAGGGGTTAAGGTAGCTAATATTGCTGACAAATTAAGAGAGACGAGATTTCGGTAGTTTGGACATGTTAAGAGAAGATACCCAGAGGCTCTAGTAAGAAGATGCGAGAGAATAATACTCAGGGACTATAAGAGAAAGCAATTGAAACCTAAGAAGAATTGGGGGGAGGTGATCAAGAATGACTTGGCAACGTTAGAACTTACCGAGGACATGACCCGTAATAGAAAACTTTAGAGTACTAAGATTCAAATAAATGATCCATTGTAAGTTTAATAACTTGACTTAGTAGGTATTATTATTATTATTATCACTATTATTATTATTATTATTTATTGTATTCTCATATATTTATTTTAATATTATTATTGCTACTATTATTAGTCTTATTATTATTAATATTATTATTACTATTATTCT
>JANIMX020000178.1:93727-107499 GCA_024582655.2 Erythroxylum kunthianum | reverse complement strand
TTTGGATAGTTTGGGACTTGCGAGGTTGCCATTCTTCTCGTGGAAACCGCAACCTGCAAATTAAGTATACAGATTAGCTCTACAGCTGCAAGATACCAATATCTCCATTTTCATAAAGCCGCCACATTCTTGCACCTTGTTTGTAGTAACGAAGTAAAGAAACAAGAGAACATAGCAATAAATGGATAGTGCTAAACATTATAATTAACATATGCCACACCTAGCCCCTTCAGGATAAGAATGCGAACAAAATTATAGATAATACTCAAAATATACTAAGTTCAACTCTCATCCTATGGTGCAACCAACGAATCTTCCATCAGTTGTCTCAATATGTACTGTGCAGAATGAGCTAGTTTCAAGGATCGTCTAAGAAAGACAATATAATTGGCATAAACTAGTTTAGATATTTCAGGTTGCACTTTAAAAGAAATTTGATAGAGTCGATAAGCAACAAAATCCCAAACAAATGCAATCAAAATACTCAGATTGTTACATTCAGCAAGTAATGGAGTCTGAAGATATCATGCACATCACTTTTAGCAAACATCTCGTCATTTTACTAAAACTGTGTAGAGTACTTAACAGAAACGCCATGCAAAGCTGTTCATACTGCATAGGTACGTATTTTTTACTTCAAAAAGAAAAAGGAAACAACAGCTTCCACCAAACCATGAAGATAGTATCTTTCATTCGTAAAATAATCAGGAAATAATGATGATAAAATGCAAATGAGGCAAGAAGAAACAAAATTTTGGAAGAAGATGAAAAAAAAAGGAAGCTAACCTGTTCACTATGTCCCTGAGGGAAATAATACACAAGACTTCCCACCTGAGGTAAGGAAACTAATGGGCCTGCACAAGCGTACCACAGCTCCGAGTTTATGGCCTTACGAGTCCCTGTGATCAACCAGAAGAACAACAACCTCTATACATAAGATATACCTCTACAACTTATCCTATAAAGGAAACACAACTGAAGGTCTTTTGGAGTTCAAGATGAGCATAAACTGAACCCAAGTGTTGAAAAGAAAAGGCTCTAATAAGAAGCAAGAAGAAGGAAACAAGCTCTAACCAGATTGATCCTGGATTTCTTTTAACAACTTCATTTCCTCAAGCAGATTTGTGGATGCTCCTCCACTTGTAATGCTTCCAGTTTTTGATTTCTCGTCAACAGAACCCATTATGTGAAAGAGCTTCACTTTCTGGATTATACAGTATTCTCTAACCCAACCATAAGGACATAGCCAAAAAACCCATCTTCCAATTCTTCACTTCAGAAACTTCCAATGGCCAGAAACACCTCGACAGTCTTCAAAAAAAGCTCCCAATCGATCACGTATATTCCCACAAAAAAACTGAAAAGGACAAAAATCTATGATAAATCCATGTCATGTAATCTCAGGCTCTCCATAAAAACCATTCCAATTGGACAAAAAAGAGCAGCACATACAACACAACAGAACACAACCCCACAACCTCCCTTTCTCTTTCACTCACTCTCTCCCTCTCTCAGAGTTGTCCAAAACGAAGGAACAAAACCTGCAAAAGGAGCAGGTAAAAGAGATCTTTTTTCAAAGGTGGGTCTTTTCACAAAACAAAGAACCAGAACAAAGCCATCAGTTTGCATCAAAGCACGGGAATCGAAGCACACAGAGAGAAGGTGGGTCTGTGGAACTCTACTTGTGTGTGATCATATTCAAAGTGCTTCTTTTTACCCTTTAACCTCACTTGTAAAAGAAACCAACTTTTCAAGTGAAACCAACCAACCAAACCCTTCTCTCTACTCCACCACCACCACCACCACCACCACCATCATCATCACCGTCATCATCATCAATCTGATTACTATTCTCTTTTTCTCTATCAAACCAAATACAGACAAATACAAAGAAAGAAAAGCTCTTTCTCTCTCTACCCGTCCTTCGTCCTCTCTCTATCTCTATCTCTATCTCTATCTCTATAACAAAAGTCTCTTTGCTCGGAAGTAGAAAGAGTGCATGCTCTTATCCTGAGCGCACACTTTCTGTAAATGGCGATTCCGTTGCAGCTTTAAACTGTTGTATGAGAAAAAAATATATAAACTTTAATTTTCCGAAATTAAGAATATTAAAAGAGGAACAGAACTTGGTCTACATAAACACGAAAGCAGTACAAATAGTCTTGTGCTGTTGTGTAAGTGTTACGAGGAGAGGAGAGAGAGTGATCCGAGAGAGAGAGAGAGAGAGATGAAAATAATAAAATTAAAAATTAAAAAAAGGAGGGAAATGATGTAAGAAATTCTTAGAATGTCAAGGTGGCGCGTTTCGACACGTGGATTACGAGGGCAATTTTTTTCTCTTTTTGTCTTCTTGTGATATATATCTCGATTTTGTTTTGTGTTGTGTTCTTTTCTGAATTTTATAAATTTGTTTAATCCGTTCTTTTCTTAATTAAATTCTGAGTTTTATTTTCTTTTAAGCTAAATGATATGAATTTCTTGTGAATTAGGTAATTAAAATTGTTTAATTAAATCTTAAACAAAAATCTTTATATAACCAATCAAATATTATTAATATAATTATTTAAAAAAACTATTAATTTTAATCAAATTTAATTAATTTGAGTTGAATATAAAAATTGAATTTCATCTTTATATCAATAATATTTAATTAGTTTACGTGTGATGCTCATATTATGATTGTTATTTTTAACAAAAATTTAGAAAATAAATAAAAATTTTAAAATATAAAGAAATTATATAAATTACAAAAAAAAATTACTTTTTCCTTGGATTATATAATTTAAATTTTCAAAACAACGTTTCTATTAGTTAAGGGTAAGACTGTGTACTACTGAATTTCTTTAGACCTCACGTGTCAATAAAATTTTTACTTGGTGTTATTTTGTTGTAATTATATGCTTTAAATAATTCATTTGGCAAGTATATAAATTGGAGTTAAGTGATAAATTAGACTTAATGAATACATTCTTAACTTAAACAATTTTATTTAATAAAGTCATTAATTTAAATCAAGTAATAAAATCAACTTAGATTATTAATAATAAATTTTTAAAAATTAATTATATACTTAGATTATTAGTATTACTTATATGCAATAATAATAATAATAAAACTGAACCGGTATGATCGATTCTACTATAAAATTTTTGAATCAACTAAATTTTCAGTTTAATTTTTAACTTTTTAGTTTAATTTATTTTAATAACTCTTGTTATTAAAAACTGATTAATGTATTAATCAATTATTCAATTTTTGTAAATTAATAAGGTCTTATAAAACAAAGTATTTCAAAGTGAAGGAAGCAAAACACCGTAATAAAAGGGTTCATGCTAAGTACATGATTTGATTTGATAGTATGTTTGTGCATGAGCATGATCAAAAGCGTCACGCATGTTTCTCTCGATTGATTTGCAAAAGAACAAAAACAAAAGATCTGACGGTGATTACAGGGTGTGGCCCATTGGGCCCAGCCTGAAGAGAATATCTGGGACATCGGCTTTTCAAAAAAGTGGGACGCCACTCTTTGTTCTTAAAAGCCTCAATTGAGTTGTCGTTTTGTGGTGAATCTTTCGCCGAATTGCCAAGACGAGGTTATTACAGAAACAGAGTTTGGTCTTTTCTTGACATGTCGTCGACATAGGTACACTCGAAAGGACAGTTTTATTTCACCAACCCTATCCATAATTCTTCCTAATTATTCATCCCAAATCATAGTTTGCGTTTACTCATTTTATTTATAAATCAGAAAATAACGCTATTTTCAATAAATTTTCGGAAAAAAAAAAGTTAAAAATGGCTGAAAGAAAATAATAGTCAAATATATAAATAAAAAATTATACAAATAAAAATTAATATTAATATTAGTATTAAAAAATAAATAACGAAAATATAATTTATCTTAATTCAAAAAGATCATTATTTAAAACTAGAAATACTTTAAGACTAACAAATAATATTTAAATTCAGATAATCACTTAAATTGTTGATTAGTTAAATAATTTATTTAAATATATATAGTATTATGTGCAATTAATAATTTATTTAGTGCAGACTTAAAAATATTAATTAAATCATATTTACTAAATTGTTGTGTAAATTTGTACCTTTATTAAGATTAATTATACTATAATTTTTTTAATATTTTGTAGTATTGTTAACTATTATATACCTTTTATAATATTATATCAACTATTTATTTATTTATCCGTTAAATAGTATTATTAATTTTAATATTACATTATTAATATAATAAGCAGGTAATATTTTTAAAAATATAAAAAAAATACTTAAAAATAAGGTAGCTTTTAAGTATTAGTATTCTCATCCTCTAGTACTTTGTGTGTGGATATGTGTTTACTGTTAACGTGAATTGTGATCTGACGGTGTAGAAACGAGGCTGAGACTGAGAGGCACGCGTAGTCGAAAAGTTGGACGGCTCTGATCTCGAAGTTGTACAGTTGCTTTGGAACTCAAACTAGCCGTATTCTCACTCAGTTTCACACTTCCCTTGGAACGAGACTAGCAAATTCTCATCAACCATACAGCTATTTACACGTGGCCATGTCTGTCAGACATAAGCAAAAATGAGCAAACAACTTTTTAAGTGGCATTCTGTAATTCACAAAGCAAGCTTTTCAAGACATTAAACTTTTAAAAAATTAATTCTTAAAATTTCGATTTTTAACTTTTTAAAAATACATTTTTATATTTTAATTAAAATAATGACAAAACGAAATACATCTTATATAACTATTAACTTCAATTCTTAAATTCGAATTAAACTAATTAAATTAGACTTAAATTACTAATTTATTATAATTATAAATTTAAATTGAGTTCAGTTTATTTAAAATAAATCTAAAAGCTAAATTAGGTTATATTATCAATAACATTTTATTAATGCATGCATGATATTTAAACTACTTATTTTGTTGTGTTAAAAAATAAATCTTTTAAAATTTTATTAAAAATTTAGGTAAAGTTTCAACCTATCCTACAACATCAATTAGAACAAACTCAACCTTTTCATTTTGTGCGAGTCGGGTAAAAAATATCAATTATACATAATATTTTTTTATATTTTTTACAAATAAATTATTTCCGTGACTCAAACTTGTGACATTCCAATCAATAAATTAATAACCTTATCAATGACCTTCAATCAACTTTTTTTTATTATGGTGAAAACCAGCGATATTTAACTAATACACGAAAAAATATTTTTTTTAAAATGTCTAAATACTTAAAGTCTCAAGTTAACTTTTCTAAAAAAAAATCAATTTTCGTTTTAAAAGTATTAAGTATTTATTTTATGATAAAATTTTAAATTAATTACATTGAGTTCTATGTTATTATAATATCTTTATATTTGTTACATATATTTTCAATTACTTACGCACTCCCGCATATTATAATATATATTTATATCATTTATTCCTACAAACATTCATTTTGTATCAAAACTTAGAGTTAGTTATATTGATATCCTTGTAATTGTAATATCAAAATTTGTTACATATATTTTTACAGTCATAATAATTATACAATACATTTTATATTCTATTCATAACAAATATCATATTATAATAATAAATAAGAAACTAATAGAATATAGTGAATCAAACATTGAGGATATTAATCTTAAATTTTAAATAAAAAAGTTACATTAAGTAAGAATGACAATAAATCAAGTCTCAGTTCGAGTCTGGTATGGTAATTCTGTTAGAAATAATTTAGAAGATAACCGAACTGGATCATTTGGTAAAGGCCCGATTGACTGAGATGTCTGAGAACCAAAAGAAAGATATGTTACTTCACTGGTATTCATGATAAAAAGTTGCTCTCTCTCTCTTACTCACCTTTGTCTGTTATAATATTGTCCCAACAGGAAGAAGGAAAACTCCTAAGAAAAAAAATCTAAGGTACGATATCAAATATTAAAAAGAATGAGATACTAACCAACACACTTGGAGGTGTGGACACCACGAAAGTGGATGTATGGCTCTGATACCAATTGTAAAGTTGATATCAAAACCACGTTACTTTCTCTCTCTTAATTAAAAAAAATACAATAAATTTAGTTTTCCCACTTTGCGATGGTCATGTGAGGGTTATCAATTGTACGCAACATTCTTCTTATATTTTTTTACAAAGAGACTATTTCCGTGATTCGAACTCGTAAACTTACTAGTTTATCTTTCTTAATTATTTAGCCTAAATATTTGATTACTTAACTTAAATATTTTTCTAGTGATAACTTGTTTAATTTTTTCTTTTTACTTTTCTTTGTTATATATTTATTGTACTATTTATCTTATTAATTATTTTTATATTTTTATTTATACGTGTATATATATATACACACGCACACACATTAGATTCTATGAAGAATTATTCTTCAGTCTGTTACAGTGCTAGGGTTGGCAGTCTTGGTCAAGTTACATATTAGATCAAGTTCGAATTGAGTTTTTTACATTCCAGTCAAATTTTACTAATATGCGAGGTTTAATAAAATTCAACGTTACGCAACTTTACTCCTAATTAATAGAGAAATTATTTCCGATAGATCTACAATAACAATATTTTCTACTAATTACGAGTAAATCTGCATACTACGAGACGTTGCTAAATTTCGTATATTAGTGAAATTTTTATTAAAATATTGTTAAACTTTACAACTACAAATTCGAACTCAATCCGAAATTGGATCAAATATGTAACTTGACCAACCCTAGCACTAAGACAGAGTGAAGAATAATTCTTCATAGAATCCAATGTGTTCACATATATAATAAAGTTGGGTCCACGAAAGTTATAATTGAGAATGATAGAACCTAAAACCAGGCGTGGTATGATATGAAGGGAACATGGAAGCAGTGTAGGTTTTGTAGGGATATAAGGAGACATTTGGTTCTGAGTACCCTTTTGTCTCTTTGCTTTATTTATTTATTTTATTTTATTTTATTATTTGTCACTTTATTCACTCTTGTTTCTATTATCTTTGTTTTGGCCATTACCTATCATTATTTCTTTGTCACTTTAATTATTTCACACCTCACTTTTTTTCTTTTAAGCTTTTTCATGATTGGAGGATGAGAAAAAAGAGCATTTCCTTTTTCTGAAAAAGAGTATCTTGTTATTTCATTGTCTTCTTCTCTTTTGTGTCATGCCTAATAATGCAATAGGTCAAATTGGATTTATATAGGGATGATATGATTCAATATTTAAAATTAATAAATCAAGTTTAAAATAAAGTAACATAATATTAGTTTCAACATCACAACTACAACAAACTCAATTTTTTCGCTTTACGAGAGTCGGGTGAGAGACATTAAATATACGTAATTTTTTCATTGTATTTTTTTACAAAGAGACTGTTTATGTGATTCGAATTCGTAAAATTCCAAGTTACAAAGGAATAAACTTACCAGTTTAAAAGATGTCATTTTAATTTATACTAAGTCAATCAAATTTTGAATTGGTTGAATTTGAGTTAATCAATTTAGGTTTGATTGAATTTTAAAGTAAGCTTGATAATTTTACTCAACCTAGATCGACTTGAAGTCAATGGGTCATTTTCAAATTAATCGAGTTTCTGGTTGAATTTGAGTTTGTAGATCAGTCAAACCTTAGCCTGAACAACGCCGTTTTAGTTTATTTTCTCAAAATAATGTCATATTGATCTGTAAATTTGAGAAATAAAATATCAAAATGACATCGTCATGTTAAGCCGGGTCGAATCCTATTTCACGGGTTAACCAATAGTCAAATATAATTAGCTCTTTTACTTTAAGTCGGTCCAACTAAATTTCTTATTATTGATCAAACTCAAAAGGAGTTTATCAAATTTGAACTCAATTAAATTGTATTTAGTTTGTTGAATTCGAGTTGGATCAACTGCTTTTTCCTATGTTTATTCACATCTAGTTGTCACGAACTTATTTATTGTGAGTTTAATTTGTCCTAAGACTCATATGTTTAAGCTCATTTGTTTAGGCTCGTTTTCTAGATTGTTCTAGAATAAGTGAGTCAATACTGTTAGTTATTGCTGAGGTGACCTAGAATACACTGAAGTGTCTCGGTTAATGATGAGGTGGCTTGAGACACGCTGAGGTATCCCAACTTATTCTTGACTTATAAATAACCCAATGTCAAACTCAATTGTAAGATACAAATTATTTCAATATACGAAATTTTGGTATTTGATATCGTCTCTTTCTAATTTCTTTCTCTATAATTTTGTAGAGTTTTGTGTGAGTAAGACTCGGTTAAGTTCGAATAATTGATCGCCGTACAAGCAAACTTAGAATTAGTGACACAATGCCATGCTTTATCTAGTGTGTGCACATATACCAAAAAGAAACTCGACGTGGTACTTACTCGAATACCAAAAGGGTCTCGGCTGTTTCGCTTTCTTGGCTTTGACATTGATTTGCCTTTTCTGGGGTCCTACTCAAATTCTGCATGGCTACATAATTCACATAGAACAATTACCCAATTTTTATTTTCCTCAATTCAGATTCTAAAAGTCGACACCAACTAATTGAATTAAATTTAAAAGAATTATTATTTTAAGTCAAATTTAATTAATTCAGTTTAAATTTTTAAAAAATGAGTTGATTTATCATATAATCAACATTTGATTGGTACAAATGTATCGTTCATAACGTGTGTATTTCGTTTTATTTTTAATCGAAATACAAAAGAATGATTTTTTTTGAATAAAAGTGGTAAAGATTTTTTTTTCTATATTTTTAAAGAATAAGGACGTGTTCACTTACATAAAAATGTTTTCAATATTTTTTAATGAAAATAAAAAATAAAAGTTTTTATTCATATCGAAGTATTTTATAAAATTTTCAAGTGAAAACTGTTTTCTTAATTTTCAATTTTTAAAGGAATTTAGAAAACAAATATATGTTGTTTTCAAAAAAAAGCTTTGTTGAAAAGTTGTTGTTTTCAAAACTAAAAATACGTTTTTTAAAAACAATAATCAACATATTTTTCTAAAATAATAAATGAACACGTTTTTTAGTTTTTAAAAATAGAAAACAATTTTTTAATAATAACAAATTAACACGTTTTTTAAATTTTCAATAAAAATTGAATGATGAAAATAGAAAACAGTTTTTTTACGTAAACACGCCCTAAAAGTTTTTCAAAATTTTCTTAAATTCAAAGAAATGTCTATATCTTTTACTTGTACTTAGGAGGTATATATATACACAGACATAGAAACGTCGTCGTTTTCAAGCTAACCATCAATTTCATAATGTTTTCTTATCTTAGCAACAATTTAAGAAGAAGGGTTTTGTAATAAAGTGTATAAAAGGCCAGAGTTTAATTGGGATAAGCTTCAAAAACATGCAATTAAGTAACACAAGAAGATTGATTGGATTGAGTCACCACAATCCATGTATTTAAAATGGTTCTTAAAATGGAAAGTGCTTCACTTCTTGGACCCAACACTCGTAAAGAGTAGTAGTAGTACATGTGCAAATGCATAAATCTCGAGATATGGCATTGGAAGTTGTTGCCACAAGTTGACCAGTTAATCATGCAGTTATTGCAGGTGGTTTTTGCATACTATTATACACAAAAAGACATCTTAAGATCTTATTAATCCAAGTCCCTACCTACTTTTATGGATGGCATTTGGGCTCGGGCCCAAACGGGTCTCGATCCGGGCCTCAAGTCTTATTTTTTTTTTTAATAATTTGGACCTCAGGGCGGCTTAGGCTGGGGCTGTCCGGGCCTCTCACCTCGAGACCTGACTATTATAAGAAAAACAACGTCGGTATAATTTTATTTTATTTTTTTAATTAAAAATAAAAGGCGAATTATTTTTTAAATTAAAACTAGAAAACGAAAATAAAATTAGATCAGGTCGAGTCGAGCTTGGCAACCTCGTCGTTTTCTATTTTTAATTTAAAAATAAAATAAAATTAGACCGAGTCAGGCTCGAGCTCAAGCTCAATTATCTCGAGCCTCATCAGTGTCACACCTAGCCTGAGCTCGGGTAGAAGTTGTTGGTCTTGACTCGAGATTGGGCGGGCCCATTTCGACCCAATATATTGTTATCCCTACTTACCTATTCACGTAGGAATGGTGAATTAAGGGTCTTACTTGAATTTAACGGAATAAATGGGCGCATTTTTAAACAATAATTATTTAGATTAACAATTTTAAAAATATCATGCTTTATTAAATAATTTACATACATTTCTTGTTTAAAAAACTTGATGAATATTAATGTTATAAAAAATAAATGTAAATGAACTATTTAATAAAAATATCAATTTAAAAATGTAATATAAATAAATTCATAAATAAATCAAATTACATAAACTCTCCATGAGAATGAATAAGAGGTTCGAAAATATATTTTGGAGCAAACTCTCTAAACTAATAAGTTTATTAATTTAATATTTTGAATACTTATTTTTTCATAAAAAATAAAAATAAAAGATGAAACGACTTGTCTATAGTTGATTGGGTCAAATCTACAAAGTTAAAGAAGTGATATTGGGCTTTCTTACTATTTGGGTCAGCCTATCATTGAACTTAAAAGATTGAAACTCATATGGGTTTCAATTGTTTTCCTACTTACGAACTTTTTTTCTTGTTGTAAATCAACGGATTAAGTTTGGTTTTGACCAAATTTAAGTTTGGATAATGTTTTAAAAATCGAATCAGGAGTTAAGCCGGTAAGTCAAGATGTTTAAGGTTTAAAAGGTTCAACTAATATTAAATCATCATAAAAACGGTTAAACCTAGAGTAAAATTGAAAATTTTTTAAAATATGATTAAAGGAGATTGTTTTTAATATAAAGTTTAATTGAAAATGAATGTTGTTAAATTAAAATTAATTATTTTATTTTGGTTTATAAAAATAAATTAGTTTACAAAAACTTGATAATTAATAAATTGATCAATTTAAGAAACGGGTAGCTCGAGATGACATTATTTTAAGAAAAGTTTCTAAAATAATGTTGTTTTAATGATTTAAACAAATTTGGACACACTCTTACGGATTGCTAGTGTGGCCCGATCATTTGTCATACCCTAATTAAATGTTGGCCTATGATTTAACCAATATTTTAAAAGCTGGACTGATAGTTAAATTGATAAAACAAAAAATTTAAAATTTAAAAAATTGAACCAATATTAGATCGTCATAAAATTGGTTAAGTATTGAATAAAATTAAAGAATTCAAAATATGATTGAAAAATATTGTTCTTACCTATCGAAAATTTTGAAGTTTAATTAAAAATTTGTTAAATGAAAATTAATTGATTTATTTTAGTTTATCAAAATTTAGTAATTTGTAAAAACTGACCGATTAGTTAATAAATTGATTGATTTTTAACAATAAGACTTATTAAGGTAAATTAAACCGAAAAATTAAAGATCGAAAAAAATTTAGCCGATTCAATATTTTTACGGTTGAACCAAGCAAATCGGTTGAATTTTTTATTCATAAATTAGCATTAGCATATCATTATTTCCTCAAACCTCACCCAAAAGAAAGTCTCTGAGCAAAAACAGATCAAATCCAGTTGAGTAAACTTGGCAATTAGTTGAACAAATTAATTAAGTAATCAATAATTAAACAAAAATTTAAGAATTTAAGTTTAATAATTTCTTCCATCTTAAGAATTTAGACAAATGCTTGTGATAAAAACATGTAACTCTTAAAAATTAACGATAAATTTACTTTGAACGACATGTCGTTTAACGAGGACTACTCAAAGTTCATTGTTTAACCTAAATTTTCACTGGCTTAAGTGACTTAAGTGCATGTTTAAGCTAATTAAAATCAGTATTTTAATGTTCGAAACATTATCAACGGATAGCTTTTATTTTAGTTCATTTCACATTTTACACTTCTTAACTTTGATTGTTTATAATAGGGTACTCCATGAGTAAACCTTATATGTTCTATTTTTTACAACACAACAAATTCAATTTTTCCGCTTTGCGATGGTCCGGTAAGGAACATTAATTATACGTAACATTTCTCTTGTATTTTTTAAAAAAAGGTTGTTTTCGTGACTCGAACATGTAACTAAAGACGGATCCAAAAAAATTATGTAGTGAGGCAAACTTTTTTAAAAGTCATATAATTAAGAATCATTTGACCCAAAAATACAATTTGAGTTGAACCAAAAAAAAGCTTTGATCTTAAGCAACTTTAATTACATCAAAATTTGACATTTAAGTAGGGGCATTTGCTCCTAGACCCATAGTTATAAGTTCGCTCCTGCCTGTAACTTTCCAGTCACAAAAGAATAACTTTACCTTGTATTTCTACATAAAACAACTATAATTTTATTGTTTAAATAAAAAGATGGGATTTTGAAAGGGGTTAAGAAGATATTAATTAGAATAGACCTAACAAATTCAAATGAATCTATATATAATCATGGGCATTATATTTTAATTTATCATTTTAATGTCATGAATTGTGAGTTTTGTTTTTATACATAGGATTTTAAGATTATGAATTATAAGTTTTATTTTTTATATAATTCATTTTATTCTTATATTATTTTCTTTATAAGAAAAATTTTTATTTATAAATTTACAACATCTTTTTTCTCATCAATAATAAATAATTAATATTTGAGTCATTTCATATATCACTATTCATCAAATTTAAATATATGCATCTTTAAATGACGATTCTTGATAAGATACTTAATATTATTTTATCCTTATTTTAATATATCTTTAAACGAAAAAGAATAAACCCTTTTATTACCTAAAGCAATTACCAATATTTAATTTCATTATGAATGTATTTTTTAAAATCTTCCTTAACCTATTTTTAATACTAATAACGAGTTTTGGCCATATAAGAAATTGAATTAGATTTAAATGAGTATGTATATAATATATTATCAAAAACCTATGTTTAAATAACTAGATTAAAAGTTAAATCGGTAAGATTCAAGCGGTATTAGACCGTCATAAAACCGGCTAAAGATTGAATAAAATTAAAGAATTTATAATATGATGAAAGAGATTATCCTTATTAATCGAAGAATTTAAAGTTTATTTAAAAAAGAGATTGTTAAATAAAAAGTAATTAATTTGTAAGAATTTATTAATTAATAAAAATTGACTGATTAATTAATAAATTAATCGATTTTTAACAACGAGAGTCATTAAAATAAATTGAACTAAAAAGTTAAAAACCGAATCAAAAAGTTGAATAGTTCAAAATTTTGAAGGCTGAATCGATCTAACCGGTTATATTTTGTAATCGTTGTAAAAAATATCATACTTCAACCAAAACTTTTAATATTATAAATTATAAACTCTATATTTATGAATTTCCAATCATTACAACTGAAAAATCTTCGTTGGTTTGAAGATAAGAGATTGCATAAAGTAGTGCATTAGGTTAGAGGCCAAACTTGCTGTTACTTAGTCTCAATCAAAAGCCATTGATTGGGTGATTCTCCATTACAATCCTCGATAAGAACAACCTGTAAATAACAGCTAACGTTGTACACATGTCAATAAGCCTAGGTCTCTTGTTACGATCCGACATCGGATACACAAGTAATTGTGTACGGGTACTTAAATTATGGCCAAACATTCATTTTTAAGTTAGTTTTTGTGGTAGAATTAGAGCCTTAACTTGAGTACTTATCATTAGTGTTTTATTAAGAATCTGTGAGTAGCGAGAAAGGGCTACCTGAGAGAGGATTATCTGAGAGAGGGTTATCTGGTGAGGTCCAAAGTGAGAGCCGTCGGTAGA
>JANIMX020000177.1:897244-909167 GCA_024582655.2 Erythroxylum kunthianum | reverse complement strand
GATTGTTGTTTTGTTTCTTACTAAGTGGAAGATAAGTCGATGATTGACTAATCTTGAACAAATAGTACAAATGAATGATGAATCGGGAAACAGGAAACTGAACTCGATTTGTCCCTTTTGTGAGTCAACTAATAAAACTGGATCTAGGCTTTCTAATTTGTTTTAAAAATGATAAAGGAATTCAAATGCGATCAGTCCACTTAGTTGTTTGTGGCCTGAGATTTTATAACATAGCGTATGATTTTTGACATGGATATGTATATTTTAGTGGTTATATAATCTAACAAATAATGTGCTAATTAAAATTTGAGTTAAATACACTAGGAGCCATGTAATTTTTTTTCATTTTATTCTTCGTATTTTAACTGTAATAGTATTATTTAAATAGCACGCAATTTCTTCCGTTAATTTTTTATCTATTATTTTACTTCAAATGGTTAAGTGTTGAAAATTTTAAAATTTAATAAGACTTCGTTTTGTAATAACTTTTATAATTAAAAAATACTATAAAGAGATAAATAATAATTTAATAAATTATAAAATAATTCTATAATTAACTTCTTAAGTAGAGATGATATTCGGCTCAAGATTAGCCCGGTTGGTTGGGCCTTGGGTCCAATTCTTTTAAAAAAATTAGGCTTCATGCTTAGCTTGGACTGAGCTAGACACTTTTAACAAAAAAGATGTCTTTTTAATAAAAAAATGTCGTTATTTTTTATTTTTAATTTAAAAAATAGCACGGGCAGATCAGGCTCAAACTTAAACTCGAGCCTGCTATCTCGAACTCGGTCGGACTCTCTTCATTGTCATTCCTATTCTTTAGTAACATTTTATGGTTTGGATTTGGACGCTGAAATCCACTGTAATCAATTCTCTCTTTACTCTTATGCTAGGGAACTACCTAGGTGCATGATTCCTTCTTCAGCCAAATGGTTCAAAAGCCCGAGGGACCGCAACTTGTTGGAACCGAGGACCAGAGCTGGAGATATGGCTCTTTCATGATGGCAGAGGACTGCGAACAAGCTTATGGCCAGATCAAGAGTTTTTTAGATTTTGCAGTTTGTTACTCTGCAGTCAACTCCTAGGCCACGCCCTACTCAGGTAGTTTTACTGCAACTCGTGTTATTTTTTATCTTTCGGCAATTATCTCGTTAAGGTTAGAAAATTAGATCTGCCGTTACATTGTGCGGAAGTGCATGCATAGGTTGGTAATCTATTCGCTATATGAGAGTTACATAGTAATTACGAATAGGTCTCAACTAAGGTTGGCATTTTGGTCTCAAACCGACTCAAATAAAAAACTCAAAAATTTATTGTTTGAATCATTTTTATCAAGTGCCTCGTCATTATGTCCCCAGTGATAATTGACGGATTGATTTGTCAAGTAAGTCTGAGGTTGATCTCTTACACCTTTATATTATGAGAAGATAAGAACTATTGAAACTCACGCAGCGCAATCCTAGTCCAAAATTTCTTAATTTTGAGTCTCAACCTGAACTCATATTTAATCAAACTGGATATTCTAATTTGAGTCCAAATATAAATTTAGTAAAACTTAATTTTAACCTATTAATTTTAATTTGGATTAAGCTTTGTCAATTAATTTATTATGATTGATTAGATTAAATTTGAATTTAATCCTAATTAAAAGGTAGTGTTGACTCTCGGGTCTCGACTGCTGCCTAATTAACTTTCTTAAAATCGCACTGCCGTCGTCTCTTTGTTTTCACTTTAATTTCTAAAATTTTATTTTTAAATTCAATAAACAATTTTAAATTAAAATATCTTCAAAAATATAATTTAAAAAATATATATTAACAAAAGCATTAATTTATCAATAAAAATTAAATTATTTAATTTTAATAAATATAATAATATTTATAAATATAACTTATTTTTAAGTCTTATTTAATATATAACTATTATCATTAATAAAAATATAACAATCAAATAGATTTTTATTTTTATTTAAAAAATAGAAACGCAAAAATAAGAAACAAAAATTATAAAAAGAGAACCAAAGTAAAATCAAACAATTTCTTAGTTTTTCATTTAATATTTATATTTTACAATATTTTGTTTATTAATAATTTTAAACCAACAAAATTAAAACTTTAAATTTTTTAATATTATATTAATTTATATAATAATTTAATACTATTAAAGATAAATAATTTTTTTAATAAATACACTAAAAGACAATTTGATTCCGCCTATAATTTTGCTGTTATAATTTTTAATTTTAATTTGTTATTTTAGTTTCGATTTTTAAAACAAAAATAAATAACATAATTAGTTGTTAATATCATGTAATTTTTAATTACTGATAATAATTATATATTAGATAAAATATATATTTTATTTTATTTTATTTTAATCTCTTATGTAATATTTATTAATATATTATCAGTAAAAAATATTACAGTTTATTAAAATAAGTAATTTAATAATTGAACTTTTATTTATAAATTGATATTTATTTATAATATATTTTTAATTATTAAATCAAAATATATTTGAAATTTATGTTTTAAAGATAATTTAGATTTAATTATAATTATTAATAATTGTCAAATTAATATTACTTAATTTAATTGCAAAATTAAATCATATTTGAAATTTATGTTTTTACGATAATTTAGATTTAATTATAATTATTATAATTAATATTACTTAATTTAATTACAAATTTAAATTAAATTATTAATACTTTTTTATTGATAATTGATAATTAATATTAAATATATAAATTAAAGTATTTATAATAAATATGATAAATTATTTATTTAATTGATGGTAAATCAAATTATGAAAAAAAAACTCACAAAAAACACTTTTATGATATTTATAAGTTATGAAAAATGTAAAAACTCAAAACAAAATTAAAAATTTAAACAAATAATTTTTTTTACTTCATTTAAAAATAAAAACAAACCAACCTTAAACTTATCAATAAGCATTGCACTAAAGTGTGAATTCAATTTAACTGGAATTCAAAAAATATTCTGGTTTGTTCAAAAATTAAACCAAGTTCGAACTTTTTCTTTAATAAAGTTTTGTGCTTCATATCGGTATCATTACTTTAAAAATTTATTCCAATTTTAATTAAATAAAATAAGTATCAATGGATTTGGTATTGTACAATACAAAAAACGCTACCAAATTATTTTATACTAACCAAAATTTTCTATAATGTTAGATTGAAAGATTGGGCTGTGCAGAAAAGTTTCGTGTTGCATTCATTGTACTTACTACTACTTGGATTTAATTTTGTAATTAAGAGGTATTAAAGCATTAAATTTAAAAAATATTTTTATATTTAAATATCTTTAATCATAAAAATGTTTCTACAAATTGTTACTATGTCAAAATTTATTTTTATGTTAATTTTAATAAGGGATTACATTTTCATATAATTAAAATAATGCTCAATAACTACTACATTTATTCAATTTAGTTTTTAACGTTAATTTAAACAATTACCTTTTATTTTTAACATAGGCAAATAGGTTTTAATTCATTTACTTTTAACTGAAGCAAATTGAAAATCATAAAATTGGGATTGAACCAATAATTTCCAATTCTAATTCAACAGTGTAATTGTTTTGCAGGAATACATTCATAATGAAACAGAAAAAAGGAGTTTAATTGCTTTTCTCTTAAAGGTATACCAGAAAAAATCAAATGACGTTCATTAAATTCATTTACTAATCTTAAAAATTCAATCAATTGTTGTCTACTAGCAACATTGAAGCAAACAAGTTGATGTTACATTCCCTGGGTAGATCCCTTTTTTTTGCGTATCCCAATACTACTATACTATGAAATCAAACAAATAAACTAATGTTTCCACATATATTTCAGAAACAATTAGTTCAAGTTATTAGTATACATCAAAGTTAATTTTTGCATAAAATATTAATATAATCAATTAAATCCACATAAGTTGATACCAAATAATAGGTTTATAAGATTATGGGGCCCATAACAGAGTATATAACAATAACGTTTAATCCTCCTTGATATACGACTACATATTAAAGAGTAGAAAATATTTCCTTGCAAGATCAAGACCAAATAAGGTATTAAAATCACATTGGAACTTTTAAGCATTAGAACCTTATTAACCACAAGCTTGACCCAGACTCTCATCAATAAGCATACGCAAGGATTACACAATCAGCAATGCCAACTAAACACAGATTGAAGAAGGAAAATAAACAAACCAAAATTTTGTATTCTTAACCTTTATTGCTTGTTGTTAGACTCAGACCTGCGGTATGGCATGAACCGGTGGTCCTTGGCAGCATTTTTTCTCCTCCTTTTCTCAATAAAAGATTCAAGCTTGCCAGACGCCTTTTCATATGAAAGAAATTTATTAGTTAATGAAACCATGAATTTAAATCGTGAGAAATGTAACTATCATAGCATCTTTTCGTCCTTACCTTGAGTTTGTTGTATTTTTCCATAAGCCGTTGCTTCCGTACTTCAGCTGCAAAATCAAAGAGTATCAGTATTCCAATAGATTGTCTAACAGGCTGCTCTTTTGCTTTACAAAGGCGCACTTAGGGATTGCATTTGTGCCCGTTTGGGCCTCAAGCTGGATCCAAACCCTCACAAAAAAAATTGGTTGGCCCAAGCCCAGTTTTATCCAATGCCATCCCTAGACCGAACACTAGGTGTAGAAGTCAATACAGCTTACAAGAGGTAACAAATGAAAACCAAGCATTCACGGGTAACGACTACTTATGCCTCACAGCATAATCTCTGGCCCGTTGGGGCCGGGGGCCGGATCCAAACCCTTACAAAACATTTCGGTTGGCACAAGCATTCACGAGCAACAACTACTTATGCCTCACAACATGATCATATGAATTTTGTCTCCTAGGACAATTGTTGTCAACAAAATCTATTTCCTTGAATCCTAATGCCCAACTAAACTATATTATTGTTTCAACAATTACATCTTAGAAACTTCTCTTCATTATAATTTTCCCCACAACATCATAATTTTTGGAATGTAGTGTCACAGACTAAGTTTTCACCAGTGAAATTTTTTACTGAACTCATTTTCTGAAGTAATATTCTGCTTGATATAACGAAGTATCCATCATATTGAGTGACAGCCTCAGCCTATTTGCATACAAGGCAGTCTATCACCCTTTTCATAGGTAAACTATGATAACAGAATTAACTCTTGGAGAAACATAAACAACAGATCCAAATGTCACATACGTAATCTTACACACACACAAATACACACACATGCAGAGAGGGAGAGAAAAGAGAACATTACATTTCTTAAGATAAAAGGGCTGTTTGCCTTGCTTTGCTGCTTCTCTCTCCTTTTTCTTATGTTCAGCAAGTATGGTTGCATCAATTTGCTTTGCTGACTCAAACTTGAGTTGTTGGTCCTGTCAATACAAGATGAGCAGTGCATAAGTTGAACAAAAAAATATCATCAATTTTGAAAACATAATGATTGATGGATTCATCTAAACAGGTAAGTACTTACAATCCAGGATATGCGGTCTTTCAATTCATCAATGACTCCTGGATTCTTAGATTTCTTTAGTTGTTTCTTCAGTTCCTTTACATTGAAAAGGGATTGAAAGAAGGAAACAAAAATCAACACAAGACAGTAAAATTAGGAAAATGATTATTCACATTTGAAGAATTATGGAAGCCTACCTCTCTTTCAGCTGGAAGATTGTTTTCATATAGAAAATCATATCTTTTCCTAAACCTGCAAATATTTAAAGAGTATTGACATCATGAAAAGGATATTAAAGAAAAGTCATTCTAGACTATTGACTACCATTAATCAAGTAGAAGAGGCAGAAAATTATCACAAACTGTTGCATAATCAGACAAACTTATAAGAGACACAAGTATGTAAAAATAGCATTACCCGTCAACATCAAGTGTACCAGCATATGACTCAAAGCGGGGATCACGTCCCACCTGTGAAACAAGTATCAGTACCAAAATATGAAAGTCTCAAGTATATGGATACAAAGTAAGTAAACGGTCACTCTCAAATTGACCTCATCATTATGAGTCAACTAAGTTTTAAATCATATATCTTAGACAGTCAATGATCAGATATAATAGGAAGCATAGTGAAAAGATCCTGCATTAAGTATTGGTTCAGTTGTCATCAATTCTAAGCCTGGTTATCAATTTGATCCGCAACTATTCTTTAGACCATTATTTTCTATCCAGGAAGAAAGATCAATGTTACAAACATAATGAAATAGTTTTACATATTAAAATTGCAACTGGAGAAATGGACCAAAGGAGACTTGGTTGGATGCTATTTACTTCACATTTTCGAAATAACAGTCATTAATGAGCCACAAAGCTCTGAACAAGCCAAAGCATAGGCATTCAAATCGACGCATTCAGCATTCCACAAACTTCAAAGAAAATAACATGATAGATGACTGAGTATTAACTGAGTTTAAACAGAACTATCAAGTTTTAGAGTCAAGATGGAGAAGTTCATTAGCAACTAAAGATTTTGCTACTTAAACAGATGAAAACGTTATCCAGTCGATCAGATACAACTAAAACGCATGTACTAAACTAGAGCCAAATTTATGTTTCCAGAAAAGTCCAATTATCTAAATGCCACTAGCACATGAAAATCAGCTAAATAAACAAATGCAATAGAACATAAGTAATACAACAACGAAAATAACAAAAGGTGACAAGTTCTCCGACATAGTTGGCAAGAAGCCACTATATTTGCATGTGAAGTTAACATTTTTAACTCTCAAAAGAAATCTAAAAGGATTTACATTGTAAGAAAACAAGCCTCATCGATTTTCAATTGATCAACCACCAACAGTAAAGATAACTGAACAATAAGAATGGCGGTTGCTTAAAGACGTTAAGCGTACCTCCTTTTTAGGAATCTGAACAACCTCTCGAAATCGAGTCACTGGTTTCTTGGAACTAGTCTCCATAGGCCTAGGTTCACAAACACAACAATATTACCCAAGTAATAATCTTTCAAATTAACAACCGGTATTAGACACCAAAGGAAATAACAAACTCTAAATCCAAAAATAGCACCTATTCTTATTAGCTCTCCTGGCCTGTGTCTCCTGTTTAGGCTTCCTAAGAACTGAATGAGACCCATTAATCCTCGCCCTCTGCAATTCTTCGAATGTAACGTCTGCCAGTTCTCTCTCTATCTCACTCTCCTAAACCAATAACAATTAAATCACATCAAGTTTTTTCAAAATAAGAAGAAGAAGCAAGCCCTTGCATATATAACTGACTGAAACAGGGAAAAAAATGACTTTAGGAGCTAACAAAAAACCCACATCTTGTTCTTCATCTTCTGAGGATGAAGATTCCTGTTCCTCTTTTTTGCTTTCCACGAACTGGGTTTTGCTTAAAGAAGGCATTACATTATTGGGTTTCTTCATATCGACACTGAAACGGAATCAAACGACGAAGAGCGGAAGACGTTTTAGTTTCATATGTAGGCTTGGCCTAAAGCCGAAAACCAAACCGAATTTTAGGTTAATACTTAATATAACCCAGTGGGATAATAACCAATTAAAGAGGGTATTAAAAGAATAAATAAAGAAATCAGAGTAATGTGTGAAATCACAAGAATCACGATTTACCTGTCGTCTACTACAAATTGAGAGCTCGATATGGTTAAACAGAGTCTCTCAGCTGAGATTGGAGAGAGAGAGCTCTATAGTTCTCTAGGAAGGTGACGAGAAGAAACGAGGGAGAGAGAGAGGAAAACTCCCCAATTTAAACAAGTTTTGTGAGTACAGAGCGGCGACACTCTTATCTATTTATGCGATACAGGAAGAAGAACAAGAGAGATATGACATATGATACGACGTCGTTACGGGAGTTAACGTTTATCAATTTTTGTATTTGGTCTATATTAGGGCTCCCGAGTACAGTGAGCCACTTCATTATATCAAAAGATTCTTCACATGCCACACAATATCTTCCTTCATTTTTCAGTTTGATTTGGAAACATCCGAACTTTTCTGTTAAGAATTTGCTCATTGAGTATCCGTTTCCTTCCTTTTACTGCGTGCAACCAAACTACAAAAGGATGACAACTCAGCTAGACAATTTAGTAGATTTGAAGAAATTATGCATATATGAATCAAACTCAATCAGCTATGTGCATGTCAAAGCCTAAAATAACTAAAACCACACATGATAAAGCTTCCAGAAACACCACATGGAATCAAATTTCATAGAAGTGCAAACAATAATACAAAAATCTGATGGAACCTGTAGAACTCTAATTACTACGGTGAGTGACTTGCAGTTGATGGTTTTTTTTCCGTAAAAGTCTGGTCGACTCTACTGTAATTGTAAACATGTCATAAGGCTAATAATTTAATCACATAAGTTTAATGCAATATCCCTTACATTTACTAGATCTAGTGCAAGTGACACTGCAATAGAGGCCAAGTGAGATATTATGTTAGTTTTTCATACTCTTTTTATCTTTATTTAGCATCCAAAATATGCTTAAGGTAGGCGCATAGTGACACAAACATAATCAATCTCTAAAACTTAGCTGAGAGCATCGATTTCAAGTTTCAACTTGTAGACCTACCATTGAATTGTATTATAGCCTTTTTAAGGAACTAACGAAGTAGAATATTAACGACGCACAAAACTTAGAAGACACCAATAAAATGGGGTCACAATAAAAAGGAGAAACTGCAGCGTTCACAAAAACCGATAAACAGATAGAAGTACACACTGAAATTAAATAACTAAAATCCAGTAACGTATATCCTTCTCAAGATACTGAATCAAAGGAACCGAAATCAAAAGGAGAAATCGCGGTGTGGTAGTCTTGAACAAAGCAACAACAAGGATTATTTTGCGCAAGAAATATCAATAAACAGGGAGGACTGTACTATGTAATCAACTAATCAAAATATATTAACTTTTTCTTCACAGTATCAAGATCAAAGGAACGGAACAAAAAGTAGAAATCATAGATATCACCATGTACTATCATTGAACAAAGCCAAAACAAACGATATTTTGATCAGCAAAATCAGTAAACAAATAGAACTACCACGGAATCAATTGATAAAAATCAAGAAACGTGAAACAATCTTACAACGTCAATCAAAGAAAACGAACAGATTGAAAAAAACAAACGAAAACGTAACAAAGAGAAGTTTCCGATCTCAACATCACCAGAATCGCGATACCTGTCGTCTACTACAAGTTGAGAGCTTACAGAGCTAGATTGTCAAATAGAGTCTCTCAGCTGAGATCTTCTCCGGTGTTCGCTGTTGGAGAGAGCGAGCTCTATAGTTCTCTATAGAAATGAAGAAAAGAGAGAGAGAAGCCTCCAGAATTTAAACGAGTTTTGTGAGTAAAGAGCGGGAAGTGCACGTCTATCTATTTATACGATACGGGAAGAAGAACAAAAAAGAGGGGAGAAAAAGACATAATATATACGACGTCGTAGCAAGAGTTGATGCATATCACTTTTTGTATTTGGTCTTTATTAAGAGTCTCGAGTTAAGTATAATATTAATTTAGGACTAATTACTCTAAAATTAAGGGAATAAAATATTTTAAAAGCTAATATTTAGAGTTTGTTCTTTAATAATTAAATTTCAACTTCATTATAATTAAATTTAATTATTCAATCAATCAAATTAAATTTATCTCATCAACTTCAATTCGAATTAAACTAAATCTAAATATATTTTTCATCTTTTAGGTGAGATATTACAATAAATTGGAATGATAATTTTAAGTGCATTTATAATTATAAATTCTTATAGTAAATAGAATTTCGTAAGACCAAAGAGATGATTCAACGTATGGATACAGATATGCAAGCAGAGCAATTAAACAATAGATTGCATTAACTTACAACTATAATTATATCTAAGGATAAAGTTGGCCCAAGTTAAGTCAAACCCTACCCTAACCTGTTGATTAAGATAATCCATTGTAATTTATTATAATTATATTTCATATTGTGTAATTACTATAAGAAATTATAATTATAAATGCACTTAATTATATCTAAGGATAAAATTGGCCCAAGTTAAGTCAAACCCTACCCTAACCTATTGATTAAGCCTCAGGTCTGATTTTTCACAAAAATCAAATCTCGAGTTGGGTTTGAGCTTGGACTACCATAGCTCAGTCGGCCTAATGTAAAGCCTGACAATCAAGGAAAGACGATGATATTTATTTATTTATTTTAATAAAAAATTTAAAAATAGGTTATGTCGGGACGAGTCTAACTTAGACCAATCGGACCTGGGCAGGACAATCACTGGAGTTAATCCAAGATTGGCGTGACATAATACGGTGGAATAATAAACGAAAGGTGATTACCCACCAAAACTGGTCCACAACGCACTCTTTTGGCTCTCCTTATTACTCTTCTTCTTGGATCCCTCTCCCATTTCACAAAACCCTCTTCTCTTAAAAGATACATCGATTCTACTGCAACTCTTCTCTTCTTCTTGTAATGGCAGTCCTCGCATTCTTACCAGAACACACTGAACCAAAGAAGCAGCTCTATAAACGCAAGATTTCAAAGCAGCTTCAGAAGCAGAAACATCCAACTTCATGGGACCAAATCAAGAACCTACTCACCTGCAAGCAGATCGAAGGGTCACGCGTACACGACCCTTCAAAGAACTCCACTGGTTACTCAAAACTGGGTTCTTCATGCAGCTCTATATGTAGTTTTAGAGACGTTGTTCATGGCGATGCAAGGGTTGTTCACAGAGCCGATAACTCACCCGAGAATAGTACCGGATTGCTGACTCGAAAAAAACCGGTGTCTGGATTGTCATCACTGACAGGAACTGGGAGATCCAACGGTGGTGGTAACTATACGTCATCTTCGAGAGGCATGCAGCTCAGGAAGCTTTCTGGTTGTTACGAATGTCACACCATCGTTGACCCAAGCAGGTACAATAACAAGCCCTACCATATTTCACATTGTTCTTCTTCTAAACTAATTTTCAGGTCACGAAGATCAAGGTATTATAACCTAACAATTATTTCAGGTATGCCATTCCAAGGACCACCATATGCACTTGCTCTCATTGCGGAGAGGTTTTCCCTAAATTTGAAAGCTTGGAGCTTCATCAGAGAGTTCATCATGCCGGTAATTATTCTGAAAAACTCGAATTCGAATTCAATCTCGATCAAATTCAAGTATTCAAGTTCGAGTATAAGTTTGAGTTTGAATTTTACTATAATTTATCATATTCATCTACTTATTATTTGTAATTATACATAACTGAAATGTAATTCAGCAAATTAAAGCTTTGGAATGATTTTTTAGAGAAAACCTTTATTTGTAATGGTATTTGTTTTGATGCAGTCTCAGAGTTGGGACCAGAGAACTCGGGTCGAAACATAGTGGAGATGATCTTCAAATCAAGCTGGCTAAAGAAGGATAATCCCATATGCAAGATAGAACGGATACTAAAGGTCCAAAACACGCAGCGAACAATCCAACGGTTTGAGGACTGCAGAGACGCAGTGAAGACACGTGCGCTGAACAGCACTAGAAAAAACCCCAGATGCGCAGCTGACGGCAACGAGTTGCTGCGATTTTATTGTACAAGCCTCGCTTGCTGTCTCGGCGCGTGCGGCACGTCGAGCTTGTGCGACGCAGTTCCGGCTTGCGGAGTGTGCACCGTCATAAAACACGGGTTCCAAGTGAAAGGGAGCAGAGGTGTCCGTACGACTGCGAGTAGCAGTAGGGCTCACTATTCTTTGATCCGCGGTAGTGGTACGGACGGTCGGAGGGCAATGATAGTGTGTTGCGTAATTGCTGGGAGGGTGAAGCGCGTGACGGATGCCGCGTCGCCGGTAGTAGAGGAGGACGGTGGAGCATCGGTGGCTGGCTCGTACGATTCTGTAG
>JANIMX020000177.1:869463-881872 GCA_024582655.2 Erythroxylum kunthianum | reverse complement strand
GAATGTCGGGTTATAAAGTTGACAATTTGCACAAATTGATGTGAATTAGGTTAATGATACCGTGGCAACTTTAGCTGGTGCAAGATACTGGGATAATGATGTTATGGTTGCTGTCATTTTGGGCACTGGAACGAATGCTTGCTATGTAGAGCGAATGGATGCTATTCGAAAACTACCGGGGTCAAATTTGCATTCCGGAAATACGGTGTGTAAGAATGCTGGTTTTCTGTCCTCATCTGATCTTCATTTGAATACTTAATGTGTGTGAATTCTTCTGTTTCAGATAATCAATACAGAATGGGGAGCATTTTCTCAAGGTATTCCTTTGACAGTATTTGATAGAGATATGGATGCTGCAAGTATCAATCCTGGTGAGCAGGTAACATTTGATTTTTACTGCTTTAGTTGGTCCATAATTATTGTACTAGTGCTGCAAAATAAATGAAGATTTGGTTTGATGAACAGATATTTGAGAAGACGATCTCCGGAATGTATCTTGGCGAAATTGCACGACGAGTCCTGCATAATATGGCTGAAGAAAGTGCTTTATTTGGAAAACACATTCCAGAAAAGCTGTCCATGCCTTTTACACTTGGGTAAGTTTTCCTCAGAGTCCTAACCTAACTACTGAAAATTCTGAAATGACCAACTTCATTTCTAGTTGGCTTCCTAGCTCTTTTCTTATTGCAGCTCTCACTTTGGTTTTTCCCATATACTATAGAATTCTTCCTGTTTTTTCTCCATCAAATATCTGATGCTTTAACTATAAATCTGTCATTTGAAATGGCTACTTACTCTCACCCAATCCGAGTTCGATAAGTAGTAGGAAGGCCATCCAGTGCCGATATTGACGTTATTAGAATAACGCAAATGGAATCCAATATGACACCTCTTTCAAATTTGATCACTGTGTACTTCCCCTTGAATGGTTTCCTGGAATGTTTAAAATTTGAATGCTCGTTGCTTAGATCAATCTGCCAATCTCGAACTATTTCTGGTAATATTACAGTACCCCGGATCTATGTGCAATGCAGCAGGATTACTCTGATGATCTTCAAGCTGTAGGATCAATTTTATTCGACGTTGCCGAGGTAATGTTCACCTTCTTCTGCAATGAGATACTAAATGTTCAATCCGACTCAAACTTTATCAATTCCAATTCTCTGTTCAGGTGGAATCCAGCTTTAGTGCAAGGAAGACAGTCGTGGACGTTTGTGACACCTTTGTGAAGAGAGGTGGACGCTTAGCCGGTGCAGGCATTGTTGGGATTTTGCAGAAGATGGAGGAAGATTCAAAAGGTCTGATCTTTGGGAAAAGAACAGTTGTTGCCATGGATGGTGGACTATACGAGCATTACCCTCAATACAGAACATACATGCAAGAAGCTGTTAAAGAGCTTCTAGGTTCAGAAATTTCCAAGAACATAGTCATAGAGCATACCAAAGATGGGTCTGGGATTGGAGCTGCTCTAATGGCTGCTAGAAACTCCATGTATGATTATTAGATTGGACAATGGCAGGCAGGTAATTTGTTTCCACGTAGTTGAAGATAAAATCTAAGTGCAGTGGTTGGATCTGTGTTATGTAGTTGGATTTGGACTTGGAGATCTGATGAGTTGGGAATAAAGGTGCAGAGAACAATGTCAGGATTATTATTTCATTTAACTGAACTTGTTTTTGAAGAAATGCATTAGTTTGTAAGATGCTTTGTACTACAAGCAAAGCTTGGGATAGTTTTCACCTGTTGAATGTTTATTTGAGAATAGACCGGGGGAGGAAAGTTTGGGTTTTGTGCAAAGCCAACGGACCGAAGTTAAACCGATAAAGCAAGAATTTGTATTAGATCGTTATAAAATCGATTAAAGATTAAATAAAAATAAAGAATTTAAAATATAATTGAAAGAGATTATTCTTATCTATCGAAAAATTTAAATTTTAATTGAAAAAAAGATTGTTAAATGAAGATTAATTGATTTATTTTAGTTTATAAGAACTTATTAATTTATTAAAATTAACTAATTTTTAAAAACAAGGGTTATTAAAGTAAATTGAACTGAAAATTTAAAAACTGAATAAAAAATTAAAAAATTAAATTTTTTTACAATTAAATCGGTTAAATTTTGTAATCGTTGGTATTATCCGTATTCAGATTTTATAATTAAGGCGTAATAATATATGAGATGTCACATTGTCACCTTGGAAGTTCCTCATTTTGAGAAATAAAATTGCGCCAAACGAATCCCTTCACTCTGATACATTAATAATACCTGTACCCAGAGCATAGACGCCGTAATAGCCGTAGATTAAATCAGATCACCAAATCAAGCTGACGTCCGATTGTCACCTTGTAGCTCTCATCTCTGTAAGGCAAAATCATTCAAATACTGCATAGCCATAGTCTCTCCTCTCGCTTAGCTCTTCGTTTGATTTTATTGGTAAAGTGCAAAAATGGTAAGTTCAGGTGTTTTTTTAGTGACCTAATCGTGTTGCTGAGTTGGTGAATTCTGAGTCAGAAACGATTTTGATTTGCTGGATCATGTATGGATTTTACAGATCCGGTTCATACTTCTCCAGAATAGGCAAGGCAAGACTCGTCTTGCCAAGTACTACGTTCCTCTTGAGGATTCCGAGAAGCACAGAGTCGAATACGAGGTGACTAAAGTTTCTTTCTTTTTCTTTCTCTTCTGTTGTTAAGATTAATATAACTGATTTCTCTTGTTTTGATTATATTGCCTTATTTTTTTTTTCCTTTTTTAGGTTCATCGTTTGGTGGTTAATAGAGACCCCAAGTTCACGAATTTCGTTGAGGTTGGTACCTGTTCCTGATTCTTTGATTATACGATTTAGTTTATCAGATAAAATTATGCTTGTGCAACATTTCCCAAATTTAGCTTTATGAGATGAAATTTTCAAATCCTTGGAAACCCGGAATCCGTGTTCAAGTGGGATTACTTAAGATGTTTTATTAACCATGTATATCTGTTCTACCGCACAAGTCATTCAGTTCTTTGATCTTTCATCATTTAACCTTATGAATCATGATCTGTTCTTTACCTTGTAATTGTTCTTATTGCAGTTCCGGACGCACAAGGTTATTTACAGACGTTATGCCGGGTTATTCTTCTCGTTGTGTGTGGACATAACGGACAATGAGTTGGCTTACTTAGAGTGCATCCATTTGTTTGTGGAGATATTAGATCATTTCTTCAGCAATGTGTGTGAGCTTGACCTTGTATTTAATTTTCACAAGGTCTGTCTACTGTTCTTGACCACTTTGTTTTTATCACATGATTGATGATCAATGCTCTTCTTCTGTGTTCAAAGTCACTGTGGTTCGCGTGTGAATTGAATATTTTGCTTTTGTTCTGCCATCCCTATGGTACTGGTGCTCTTTTGACTTCTTAGAAGATATTGAAGTAATATTTGGTTCCTTAATCTTGGTCATAAGACTTCAGTCATACTCGTAGTACCATAAGTCTAGTGGCACTGATCCGTCCTTTCTGTTAGCGAAAAGTTTTTTACTGTATCAACTAGCGATTTACCTAGAAATAATTCCACAAAGTGGATTCCTATATGAGTTACTGGAGAATGATATGCCCTTTAGTCTGTTTCATTGTGAATGAAGTTTTCCGACTCAGTTGCATCAAACAATAACACCACCTAGTAGAAATTCCAATTCAGTTGCATCAAACAATATCAGCAATAGGGTCACATAATTTTTTAAGCAAGTTTTGAAGTTTTTTTTTTCATGTTTATTGCATGCAATGTAATATCTATCTTTTTTCCAATGAGCATATGGTAGTACTTGTTAATTAGCAACTACCATTTCCTCAGGTTTTAACATGTTCATGTCTCTTTCCTCAGGTTTATTTGATTCTTGATGAATTCATTCTTGCTGGAGAGCTTCAAGAAACTAGCAAGAAGGTGAGCTAGAGATTATTGTCGATATTCATCATGTTGTTCCGCTTCTGAAAACTTAAATTTGTATCGATAAAATATCAGCTACAGAATGTATAGAATTACGGTTGACCAACTATTAACGTATTTTCTTGTTCTGTTAGTAATTGGACATAATATGTGTGCTCATTTTATCCATCCTAGAGCATTGTTTCTTTCTATGCACCATTTTCTTGTTATTCTGACTAAACATTTGGACATTATGGAAGCCATTCTAACACTGAAATTGTTCTTGCTTGCATGCAGGCCATCATAGAGAGAATGGGAGAGTTGGAAAAACTGGAGTAAGCATTGTGTTTGTGTGACTGAAATTTCCATTTTCTCTTTAAGAGACGATTGTTATTGTGCCAGAAAAATCCTGCTTCTTTCTCTTGGCATACACAATCTGGATTGTTGATCCATCAATATGTATAATGTACAATTCAGGTGACTGAAAGATCTTTACTAAAGAGTTTTTTATGTTCAAGCAAGCTTCAACAATATTATTGTAACCGTTATCGATATACGGGATCGGGTGATCTCTTGGTCTTCTGGTCTTTGCTTTCTGCGCAGCTTGTGGAACATTCTGGACTAGTTAGCAATCACTATACAGCTAAATAAGAAGGTTCGAAAAACAGGCATGAAGAGAAGGTCTATCCATAAGCAAGAGGTGATTTCTTTTAACGTTAGAACTTTCAATAACTATCTTTGACATCATCTTCTTCAACAAATTATGCTGAAAGAGTTGATCCAAGTCGACCTACAATACTATTATGATGGTCTCATCGGCTCCACCGTTATTGTGCTCGAAAATCCAAACAATCGTTGGATGTTTCGATTAACTTTCACAGGTAACAAACGATATACCAGTACCTATGCTCATGAAAGAAGACTAAAAATTGTAATCCGCTTTAGAGGATAATGAACACTTTGGAGAATACTCTACCATCTTACATTTCGTGGCTCATATGCTTTCAATTCTTAATTTTATGTCCCCATTTCATCTCAATCGTCTATGTCCTGCTTTAAATCAGGCTGCAGTCTCCCTCCTGGCGTTTATCAAACAACTTATGAACAAAAACACCATGTCTGTCGTCCATTTCTTCTGATGAATGTAGCTTTTGATCCAAACCTGTCTCACAGGCGTTCATTACAGAGCAACTGCAATGCTAATGCTCCACCTGCTTGAAACCCGCCTCCTGTTTCTTCATAAACAGAAGAAAGATGGTGATCTTGCTTCTGAATACTTGAATAAGGTAACGAGGAAGGGAAGATCATGGGGTGATGGAGGTGGTGTTGTTGCTGTTGAGACCCTTGATAGTACTTGGAGCTTAATACATCAGTTGGAGGAGAAAGTGGGATAATGACTCGAGTCTCTTGGCTCTTTTGCCAACTTGGAAACTGAGTCATGGGCGAAGAAATCTCCATATTTCTATATTGAGCTAACATCTGGGCGGCCAATAGCTGCTTCTTTTGTTGTAGTTGTTGATGATGCTGCACCTGCTGCTTTGTCAAAGGCAGATTGCTTCCAAGAGAACCATAGAATGGATTTCCAAGATAAGTGGGTTGAAGCTGGACATTAGATCAATCAATGGAACATGTTCAATATAAAAAACTTACAAGGCAATTCAATAACCAATATGAAGCCTACAAGAAGAAGTTGATACAAGTTCGAAGTCATGCAAGGTCGGTATTGTTTAAGCTTAATGCCAGACTGTGTTTGTCATGTTGAATCTCCTCCCTTAGTCTCAGGAAACAACAAAAAACACTCTATTCTAATTCAGTGATTAGAATTATAAGTGAACCATTGAAAGTTTTTACCACAATGAGGACACGGCATTTCAGAGTATCTATTATCTATTCAACGGCATTTCACATGTCAGTCTAAACCAAGAACAAAAACCTGCTTTGCAGCTGCAGCTGAAGGGTGATCAGGATAAGCAGTTCTGTGTCGGGGCATGGAGAAAGCTGATGCTATAGTTGGATGCTGCACCTGTGAGTGCATATAAGGATTTTGAAGATGTGTCAATGGTTCCAATCCATTTCCAGTTCTATCCAAAGTATCGTTTGTTTCCAGTTCCATACCACCAGCCGACAAGGAAAAAAAATTGAAAATCTGGGAAAATGTAATTACCAGTTAGGACAGTATTTGGATGGTCAGAACTTAAATGCCATTGGAATTGGATGCTAAGATACCTGCTTCTGAGAGGTGAATGTGCCTGATGCCAGAGAAGCCTTTGGCTGATTTTGGCAAAGCCTTTGATATTCAAGAATATCAATTCTAGCTTCAATCGGATTATTCTCAGTGATGTTGACAACTCCACTAGCAGATGTAACTCCATTTGATTCATTTCTCATGTCATTTAAGTCATTTATCATCATAATTGCACCTTGATTTAAAATAGACATTTGTAGCAACCTAATAAATTGACTTATGTGGACATGAGTTGCACATTTTTTCCATGAATTCCTGTCAGTGTTGACCTTAACCTGTGATGAGATGCTTGAAAAAATAAACACTAAAGAAACAAATAGCTCTCTAGTAAGCTTTCAATGGCAATTAGGGACTGGCATTTTGGCAAAAACCGGTTAGGACCTGTTTGCGCCAGCTCTCCCGAGCCCGAGCTCTGCCTGTTTGCCATCCCTAATGGCAATTTATAATTAGACACTGGTAAGTACCTTTCCATTTGAAGCAATACATGAACCAGGTCTGGTGGCACAGGTAGCAGTATCTAGCCAAAACGGAATTTTAGCAGTAGACGATCTGAGATAGCAAAACTGCTTGATGAGTGGGAACAAAATGAATAGCAGAAAGGTACCAAAAGAAAAGAAAGTTTAAGAATTACTGTGATGAAGGACCACAACTCCAAGCACTACTTGATATTGTTGACAAGCCTGAGCACAATACTAGACCTCCAGGTAGTAATCATGCAATCAGTTGAATATTGAACTTCATATTTGATTATGAAGTGCTATTATCAAAGTTGAGTAATGTGAGATATGGAGATTTACCATTTCGATCAGAGTCCTCGATTTTAAGCCAATGATCCGGTCGTCTTTTGGCCGTGGCCTGAAAAGTAAAATAAAAATAAAAGAAGTTAGAAGAATATAAGCGTATAAGTCAAAGGGTTAAACCAGGGTACTTATCTCACCTGCCCCAGTACAATCTCTGGTTTTGGATTAGATAGTGGAGTCTCCAGCTCTGTGGGCTGCTTCATTATGCTATATAATTATGTAGAAGTATTGCATGAAAATAGGGAAGGAAAATGGACTAAAAAGCATCACAGAATCTCCTAAAAGAAAAGGGGATACCAAGTATCAAGGTTAGGCATATGTTGGATGCTAAAGTCAACCGAACCGCAACATGGCTGGCCTTCCTCATGCTTCGCCCGACCAACGGACCTATTATAGGGCTGTTCTTCAACGGTGGACACATCGGCGACAGTTTCTTCCGGTGATTTTTCTACAACTGGAGCAGGATCAGCAGACTCATTGCTTGAATCTGAGTTCAAGTCTTTGTCTATAGTCACAGAGACAAAACCAGAACAACTTAAGCCCATGAATGCACAAGCAAAAGTGACATCTTGATCAATAGTATACAGAAATTTGATTAGAGAACCTTCCAATGTTGGAGTACTCTCACTAGCCTCTGGTAAAGCTGAAGGCAATTCATCTAAAGAAGCATTATCTGGTTCATTCTTGTTGCTGGGTCCATTGTCTAGGAACATTCCAGCCAATGCATACAAGGTCTCTACCACTTCTTCTTCATCTTTGGTTATTAGCCCACAAACACTCTCTTCAGTGGACCAAACTAGGACTCCTTGTTTCTATAAAACCAATTACATCTTCATGTCAATTAAAATGCTCCATTCAAAAAGAACAAGAACTGAATTTAGTATCCAGAGATAGCTAACTAACCATGTTTAGTTTCGATTTGGGTTTCTTTACACCATCCCTTTTGTTGGGTGATTCCAGTCCACCAGGACTTTGGTTCAGCTTCTTCGGATCAGGAAAAGGCGGCGAGATAGATTCCCGGTTGCGTTTCTTCGTGGCTGTGAAGTTCAGTACCAATTTAATTCCAAAGTTCTGTTATTTTTTATTCTCAACATCATTAAAAAAGTTAAACAAAACTAAAAAAAATCCATCTTTCTGATTCATAAAGAAGTTGAAGTATCTCCCCAGAAAAGTAAATGAGAAAAGATGGGAAATAAAAAACTTAATCAATTCATTTCAGAAGTATCAATAAAGATATAAAATATAAATGAAAAGCAAAAAGCAAAAAGCAAAAAGCTTTGAGTTTTGCTTCGGTTAAAATCAAAGGAAAAATACTCAGCAAAAACACAAAACAAAGACATGAAACTTCTGAGAAAGATCAAACTACCAAATTGCATTCGATCTAAAACAATAAAAATAAAACGAACTAAAAACAGGAAAAAAAAACAAACCAGAACGCATCTTCCTTGGAACAGAGGAATGATCAACGCCATTGCATTCATCAAGAAGCTGGTGTAAGAACAAAAGCACAAGAAGTTCACTCATAAAAGAGAACAGTTAAGAGCAACCCAGTTTTCAACTATTACAATAAAAAAGTATCAATAACGTACCTTGCTGGGAAGCTTAAACCTCTTGTTAGTACCAAAACTGCTCCTAGACGGTGCTTGAAGATGAGGCTCGTGTTCTCGATCCGACACTTCGTAACCCATCTTGCAATTCTCTTCGTGGCTCGAACTCAGTCTCTTGATTCTCGCTTTCCTCGATTTCTCCAAGGACACAACGTCGAAACCTTATTGAAACAAACCAGCACACACAAAATGAACGATAATAACAAAAGCTAGCAAACGGGAGATGAGCAAGTGACAGGCATTATCTGAGAAAAGGAGAAAACTCTTATCAACAAAGACTTGAATTAAGAACATATAGATAAGGACAAGTGACCCGTTTGGGTTTCGTTGGATTTCCGTTTCTGGGTTAAAATCTGGGGACCAGAAAATTTGAAGGAGAGTGAAGTAAATTCACCAGAAACGAGCTTGTGTCTTCCAGATTGCTTAATCGGTCTCGCTCCACGCCTCATGTCCCTACCAGTACAACTCTTGTCTGTTTCTATCATCTGAATCATAACAATTCACGCTGTTAGGCCTAAAAAATCCATCCAAATAAGCCAAACCCAGATCTTTATTTGGCTCTTTCTCTTCAAAAATTTAGAGAAAAGCTTATATGTCAGTGAATTACTTCAACTTCTCCTTGAAATATAGAGAGAGAAACGAAATTTCAGGTTCAGTTACACAAGTCAAATGCCAAGATGGAGAAACCGAAAAAGCTGGTTTCGAGTTCTTTCTCTGTAGAGATACGTTAAGATCTCTACTTCTCCATTCTAAAGAAGAAGAAGTTGGTGAAAAAGCAAAGAAAAGAGAGGGACATTGAAGAAGAGAGAGTAATTCGTTGGAGAATCAGGTTCTTTGCAAGATAAAAAGCGTATAAAAGATATATATGCGTGAGAAAGGACACAAAAAGAAGAGAAACTCTCAAGATCTCTCTTACCCATTTAAACTCTTACACAACTACACCATAACCAACCTCCTCCCTAGCTCTTACTCTTCACTAATGAGCTTCAACTTTCCTAAAAAAGAAAACCCATTTCATATACGGTATACCCAAAGACAGATTGTTTACACAAATTTTCATTTCTAATCGAAGCTTCACTATCATCGCTTTCAGAAGCTTTCTCGCCGTAAAATCATTCTTTAAATGCTTCATAAAACGGCCACCTCCATTTATGTGCTGCTTTCAAGTCCAATCCTCAAGTCAGTTCGTGATCGACGGTGTCCAGTAGCTACTCATCTACAGCCGTCGGATTTCCCTTTCCCTCCACTCATAAATGATGAAAAAATAATCCAACGCTTCCTATTCGTTCTACCCCGCATCGACCTCTTCCAGCCGTCGGATTTCTTCTTTTCTGCGGTTAATTCTGAAACTCGGTTAACCGAAACATCAACGGCCACGGGCCATAGCTCTTAGATGTCTGCCACGTGGCTCATGTAGAACCTTGTACGAACTTTTAAGATATATTTCTGATTTTTGTCTACAAGAAAAAAGATATTAGATTTTTAGAATTGGGAGTCCGCAATCACCCGCTTCTTTCATAAGTATAGAATACGCGCCAGTAATGAAGAAGAGTGGTCTCGAAGGTGCATAACACGCTCTAAAACGAACGTCCTCCAGCATCCAAACAGAATGTTGCGTATATCTCTCTGGGAACAAACTAAAAATGCGGGACATGTCACGAGAAAAAAGGCGTAGGAACTCGGCGATTAATTGGGTAAGAACCGGCGATTATATGATAGGAAATGACCCAAAAAGATTTTGAAAAATTATAAAAAAATATCTATAAATTATAAATATAATTTTTATCAAGTACAAATATTTACAAAATTTTGAACGTATAGATAAAATTAATTATAAATTTTGGTAAATAAAATTTTTGTTTCCTCTTTTTTTTATTAGAATTGAAAATAATGTATTTTACATATTTATATAATTGAGTTCTTAAAATTTTTAAATAGTGTATAGAAAAGTTATTATCAAATATATTTAATTTCATGTTTTAATTTTAATTTAACAAACAAAATAATACAACATAACAAATACAATTTTTTCATTTTGGGATAGTTGGGTAAGGAACAATAATTATTTGAAAACTTTTTCTTATATATTTTTTTAAAAAATATTTTATTACTCAAATTTATTACTTTCTAGTTAAAAAAATTAATTTTACTAATTAGTTCCTCCACTTAATTTCAATTTACATGCTTAAAATTTAAATTTTCTTTTTTTCTTTTTCTGTTTGATAAGACTAGAGATATTGATGTGATGATTTGATGCTCAGCAACTCGAAGTGGGGGGGATCATGTGTGATGCGTGACTGTCAGGTTTAGTTATTGTTATATTACATAAACACCCCCATAAAAATAGAAAAAAAGGAAAATGCAAAAACTTTATTTGAATTAATTAATCTAAGTTGTATTTCATATATAAATACAAAACAATTGGAAACAAAATAAAACAAAAATTAGAGACAGTAGAATGTTTGGTCGCAGTAAACAAAATAGAAAAATTGTATATATATCGAGAATAGAAATGTGTTTGGTTGCAATTGACAGAACAGAAAAAACTATGAGAATAACTAAAATATCTTTGCAATGTAATATGATTAGAAATATGTAATTAATTGATTATTTTAAAATGAATGATGTATATTAGTATTTTTCTAGTTGAATTTATAAATAAGGAATAAAAATATTTTGACTAAATATTTAATCAAATTATTTATTGAAAAATAATCAACAAGTTATAAATAAAACGAGGAACATGAATATTTTATATAATCAAATTAGTATTTTTTTTAATTGTATTAGTTTTTTTAATTATTGTGAAATAAAATGAGGGAGCTAAATATTTAATGAAATGAACTTTTAAATAAATAAAAAACCAACAAGTTAAAAATTATAAATTAAAGTATCTATTAATTTAATAAAACATAACTATCAATGGATTTAATTACATAATAAATTAAAAATATATTAAAGCCTTATATTTTATTCAACATGTCCTTAACAATAAACTATTGAAATAATTTCTTCATTTCGACAAGTCAATCTATTCAAGCCTTGAAGAACAAGCACATGATGCCTCAATTTATTAATACTAGTTGACATAAGATGGATAAGAACAGCATGAACTAATTACTTGGTTGTTCATGGGAGGCATTTGATGAACCAAAAATTCCAGGCAATGCCAAAAGCAGCTTGACCAATATCTGGGAAAGTTTCAATCCAGACATTATCGTAAAAGCATTCCAGTGTAAAAAGATAGTACTCCAAATTGAAGCAATATAAACCCTACGTTTGATTGCAGTGATTCATATATAGAGACAGAACAAAACAAAAATTGGAGACAGTAGAGTGTTTGGTTGCAGTAGACAAACAGAAAAATTGTATCTGTCTCGGGAACAAAATTATGTTTAGTTGCAGTTGACAAAACAAAAAAAACTGTGTGAATGACTAAAATACACTTGCAGTGTAATATGATTGGAAACATGTAATTAATTAATTATTGACATTTTCTCTTTTGTATAATTTTTAAACATTACCATGTTTTAAATACATAATAATCAATATATTCATTGAAAATTTATGTTAATGAAAACAAAAGGTTAGATAAAATTTTTAAATATCAGTATATATGTTACTTTATTAATTTTTCATTTTAGATTGTACCCAAAGAAATTTCCTCTTTGCTTTATATTTTTTCAGTTGTAACTTATATAACTCCTAATCTTGTACAATGACTTGTTATATACGTTTTGATTTTTAAGTATAACATGTTTTAAAATTGAGTATAACAAGTATATTTATACTTATACCTGTAACGCTCCGATACCCCCTGGAAGGGAACACCGGTGCGCTACAGTTGTGGTA
>JANIMX020000177.1:855933-867170 GCA_024582655.2 Erythroxylum kunthianum | reverse complement strand
CAATACTCCTTTGACCTGAGAAAGTTTTCCATCAACATTGCCCAATGATCATAATGACTATCGAACCTAGGAATAACAGGCTGCACGAAGTTGCTGTTTTCTGTCATCGTTTACGTGTAAGAAAGCTACTGCTTCTTATGTGTTTCTCTCAAATAGGTCTCTCGTATCAGTCCTCTATGATATACTTAAAAGTAAGCAACTAAAATGTATACTTAAATGCCTCTATGTCTCTTTATTGAACGAAAATAAGCTGGCTTTTATAGCCTTACAAGGTGCTGAAAATCAGAAAACGGAAACAACGTTTACTAGCTGATATAACATTCACTAGCTGATATATTGGGATGCAATACTAACAAAAATCCTAATAGAAATCCTAACAACTGAGACTGATTCAAACTTAAAACAAGTGCTCTAACTAACATTAACATCATTCACATTTACATATATTTATTGTACCACATTTCTTTCTTTCCAGCCAATCAAACAGAACACAAATCAAAAGAAATGGAAGAAACGATAGAGAGAAAAACTACCTCTGGATCTCGCAATCTTTGGCAAATTTGGTTACGCTCTACACTCTTAGGCTGTTTAAGGAAGATGGTATAGTGAGCAGTGAAGAAGGGAAAAAGAGAGTTTAAGGAAGATGGTATCGTGAGCAGTGAGGAACACGAAAATGCGAAAAAATTACAAGAACTCACCTTCACCTTAGATTGCTTTCAACCGGTCGGCTTGCTTGCGACGGAGAGAAGAAAATGAGAGCAGCGAGAGTGTCTGATGACAAATGAAGATAAAGTATATGAGAGGTATTTTTGTCCACATGAGCGTTTAAGTTCCTAGTCTAGGGGACAAAATTTTTTTGTGACTCATTTAAAAAAGGAACAAAAATATTATATTTCTGTCAACTGGTGACAGGTCACAAAACATAAGGCCACAATAACCATATGGTTTTAGAAACAATTTTTATATTTTGTTACCGATCTTTATAAACGGAGACAGTAATCAAACCTAGGGTTAGTGTGATAGTTTGGTGTTAGTTACAACTTACGGGTTATGTCTCTTTATTATGTGTTTGGATTTGGGCCCACTAAAGAGTAGTTGCTAATTAACATGTGAAGTGTTGTTGGGGACAAGACCTCTTCTTGTGTGTTTTTGTAGAGTCCTATAAATAGGCCTAGGGAGACTCAGAGAGTCAAGAGTGTAAGAAGATGACGAATTATCTAACTCCGAATTAGGCATGGCTTTGAGGTTGGGTTCGGACCAAGTCAACAAGTTCGGATTAGAGTTCTAGATTATTATTTTTTGAAAATTTTTAGCTCAAATTTAGATAACTCCATCTGACTTTATCATAAGTTTAAAAAATTTAAGTAAAAACGAAGTTATTATCAAATATTATAAAATTTGTACTAATTTATTAAATAATTAATAATATTATTTTATATAATTAATAATAAAATAATAAAGTTTGTATTAATGTAAAATATAAAATATTTAAATTTGATTTTTTATTTAAATTTGATTTTTTTAGGCCGAGTTGGCGCCAACCCAATGCTTCTGTACTCCCAACCTAGCATTTTATTTTAATTATATAAAATTTTAAAAATACGTTCATATTAAAATTTTAATTAAATATAATTTAATATTAACAATGACCAAACTTCAATTGGCATCTCCTAAAGTTGGGAAGATTTATCCACTCCAATTCAATCCAGTCCGGTTTAGTTCGAAATTAACAAGTTTGACTCAAATTGATTAAGTTATAAAATATGCTTGAACTCTGTCTGATCCAATTGATTAAGTCGGGCAAAAAGACTCTCTCTAATCCAAAAATCAAAATTTTCAAAAAATTAATATTTTTTTGTTTTATTTTAATTAAAAATTATATATATATTTAATCAAGTTGAATTAAGTTTCGAGTCACTCAAATCTGATCAAATTCGGGTTTAGATTGAAAGCCTTAGACCCGATCAAATTTTGGGCGAAAGCCGAACTCAGACCATAAAATTTGGACCGAGCTGCCACCACTAGGCATCTCTAAAGGTGCTTTTGTCGAAGCTAAAGCCCAACAAAATTAGAGGTACAAAATTTTGGCCACATACTTAGGAAGTGTCTGCTTGAAATGGGCTGATTCTTAAAAGGTCCAAAGAATATAAATTTGGACTGGATCATAGTCCAGTACAGCATCCTTTGTCTATTTTTCTTGAAAAGCGATTGATATTAAACATGGTAATATCTTTATAAAAAATATACATATAAATATAACGAGGCCAATGACTAGTACAAAATTGTATGGTTACTATCCTGGTCAATTGGATCTTTTTTTTGGAATTTTTAGATATTTTTTAATAGTTTCTTTAAGTTTATAAAATTTAGGAGAATACTCTTTTTTAAAATATTATTTAAATGAGTTTTGAATTTATTCCATTGCATTCTATACAATTAAAAATAACACGATTGTATTGTAAATATTTTTATATTTGAAATTCAGATATCAAATTACATAAAAAATAAAAATTAAAAAATACACACAAAAACTTTATAATAGCAAAATGAAGAAGAAACAATCCAGAAAACTTGTTTGAATTGAACTCGATTTAAAATGAAATTATTAGAATTTTCAACTATATTTTTGAAGATTTTTAGCTTTTGCTTAAAAAAATAATTAATAATAAAAAATTAGCATAAAAATATTTCAAAAATTGAATAAGAATGTATTTATATTTGAAGGAGTGTATAAACTCACATTAACTCTTAATTTGAAATCAAATTCACAATTTTTTTCCGAGGTATAAAATAATTAAAAATATGATAATATCAATTCATAAAAATTTCACATAATACTTTTTTACAAGTTACAAAATTAATCGATAAAGAACCATAATTTATTTATATACAACACAACATACAATTTCTCTATTAATTAGGGAAGTTTTTACTAGGCGATATTGTTCTTATGACAATACAGACGGAGACATATATAAATATAAATAAATAAATATTTATTTTTTGGTTACAGAGAAAGATGAGATGAACATCAAGGGCACTTGTGTCTACCGCCGTGAGTGGTCAAACTGGCGTAACAAGGACAGGATTCATGGTTACCCGAAGTTCCCGGAGGAACACAGTTGCAATGAGCACAGCATGACCCACATGCCCTCTTACACAAACGTTGTCTCGATGCTAACTGACACCTAGCCACGCAAGCTCCATCACAATCTAATTACACCAACCATCAGTAACGAACGGACTTATAACTAAGATTTGATTGGTCATGCGACTTCTTTTAATTAAAAGTGAAATTTACAATTTACAATTTACAACTAACAGCTAAGGTAAAAATTATAATGAATCAAATTAATAAAAAAATTGCATCATATCATTCAAATTCGATTTTGATTTTGATACAATCTCTTAAATAATATCATTTTAAATAAAAACATAAATATTTTTAATTAGTCTTTAAATTTAAATTTAAATTAAATTTATTTTATTCATTTGAAGTTTAATCCTAACATAATATAAGTTAAATAACTCCAACTTACATGGTTGTTATAACCTACTTTTCTTATTTTATAATGCGATTATTACACTAAATTTTGAGAACTTATTTTAAGTTGTCTAATAGAAAGAAAAATTTGTTTTAATTAGATAAACGATTTAAATATTTATGATTAACAGTTATAAAACTTTTTTATATATATAATTTAAAGAATTAAAAAAGTTTTTATAAATTTTAATTATAATTTTTTATTAAAAATAATGACAAAAACAATATTACTTAATTGACATAATAATTTAATTTAGTGATATATATTTTATGAAATTTGAAAAATAGAAAGAAAAGTTTTAAAACTCTAATTGACATAATTAATAATTTAAAATAATTAATTTTTAATTAATTTTTAAATAGAAATAAATTATTCTTAAAAGCATAAATATTGAAAATTAAAAAATAATTTTTTTTAATAAAAGTTATTATCGTATCTTTAGATTCTTTACCCCGTTTGTAACTCACTAGAAGCAATATTTACCTATTTTCTCTGCAAAAGTCGTCGTCTCCAGGGTACTGCTCTCCTGCTAGAAAGTGAAACCATGGAAAGTTAAAGAGGATCTCAAGAGAGAAAGAGCAGAAATGGATGCAGATCAGACCTAACCTTCATAGTTTGATGAGCTTCGACGAGATGGGTAAGAAAAATAGACATGAAAAGTGAAGTAATCAAAAGCTTGGAGAAAGCCATAGGTGTAGTGTATGCATATAGACTAGAGGGTAGGTGTATCTTGAATCACCACCACGCACCAAGTGATCGATGAAATGCTTGAAAGAGAGAGTTTTGGGTTTGTTGCAGATTGAGGTTGCACAGACATGCAGATGGCAATGTAGCTGAGGGTTCAACAGTAAGGGGTTTTCATGGTTTACACGTGGAGGAGACGGGAAAAAAGAGTATCCATATGGTGGCAAGTGTCGATGACTTGGCAAATAATGTCATTACGTAGATAAAAACAAAATTATAAATAAAAAACCTTTTGTTTTTAATAGTTTGGGATTAATATTTGATTTTAAATCGATTTTAAATTAAATTGAGTCTTAATCTTTTATTATTTTCATTTATTAAAACAAAAAAAGTCAATTAAAACTTAAGTTTCGTTAAATTTTATACTAAATTTTGAGTTTAAATCGTTTAAGTTGAATTTGAATTCTTTATTTTTATTAAATTATAAGATTTATTTATTTAGAATAAAAGGAGTTAATTAAAGTTTAAGTTAAAATAATGATTTTTTCTATGTGTTAAATTATTAATTTTTATTTACTAGAATAAAAAATCATTTAAAATTAAGTTTATTTGAACTTTAAAACTAAAAATTGAACTTAAATCAAATTTAAATAAAATTAAGTCTAAAACTACAACTACAACAAACTAAATTTTCAGTTTTGAAATATCGAATTAGTAACATCAATTATATGTAATTTTTTTCTTATAATTTTTTTTACAAAGAGATTCTAATTTTATTAAGATAAAAAATGTCAAATTATCTTTATATCTTATATAAAGATAATTAATTTTTAATGTATATTAAATAAATTATTAAATATATATAATAAATAATAAATAATGTCTTTAAAATTAATTATTTATAAAATTAATGATTAAACATCAAATAACAGTTTATCTCAATTATTAAGAGTGAGAAACAACTTTCGCAATGTCTTTGATATAGACTTCCGTGCTCGAGGACAATGAGTTGTCTATATCGGAGACCAATGTTACTATTTCGGGCCTATAGATTATAAAAATCACAATTTTATTTTCAACAGACGACACCCTTAGAAATTTCGATCACACGTAAAACGTAAAATAGGAGTTAACTAATAAGCAATTTTACTCTTAATTAATAAAAATGTTATTTTTAAATGACCCATATAAAATAAATAAATTATTATTATTATTATTGTTATTATTATTATTAGTAGCAATAATGATGATAGTGATGAAAATAAAAAAAAGAAGAATAATAAATAATAAAAACAATAACAATAACAATAATTGGTGGGATACAACCAAAGTTTTATATTGGCTATAAATAGGAAAGATCATGGATTTATTATAAGTATGACTAAGTACTCCATTAGGATAAGATCTTTTGGGTATAACCCAAGAGCAAATTCATAAGAGCTTAAGTCTAAAGTGAACAATATCATACAAATGTGAAGTTTCTGGTAGTCAATAATCCTAATACGTGGTATCAGAGCGTCAAGCCTAGACTTAGCCAGGAAAATTCTCGAAATGTAGAAAGAGGCGGGAGACTTTGGATTGTCAAACAAAGGTGGTGGCCCCCGTGGTGCGCAGTCAAAGCGCGGTACTCACGATTGGTGGATCCGTGATTAGGCTTTCGAGTTGGCTCTCCTCAATAGAGCAAGACAGATGGATGATCGTGTGAGGGGAAGCTAGGTAAAAATATTCAAAGATATATGGTCCTTTGTTTGAGGGGAGGATTGTTGGGGATACAACCAAAGTCACATATTGGCTAAAAATAGAAAAGATCGTGGATATATAAGTATGACTAAGTACTCCATTAGTATGAGGCCTTTTGGGTAGAACCCAATAATAAATCCATGAGGGCTTAGGCCCAAAGTGAACAATATCATATTCATGTGAAGTTTTTGGTAGTCAATAGTCTTAATAATAATAATAAATGTTATAATAAAATAATAATAATAACAATAATGATGATGAAGATAACGCTGATAAGAATAATAATAATAATAATAAATGTTATAATAAAATAATAATAATAACAATAATGATGATGAAGATAATGCTGATAAGAATAATAATAATAATAATAGTGATAGTGATAATAACGGTAATAATAATAAGAAGAAGAAAATTAATAATAATAGTAGTAATAATAATAATAAAGACGATGATGCCCATGACCATAATAATAATAATAATATAATAAAAAAGAAAAACTATATTAACATAAGTAGGTGAATAAAAAAAATACTTAGGCTAAATATCTAAGAGGTAGGTAATGTCTATTTACAAGTTTAGGCTCAGAATTAACAAAATTATGGGAGATGAATTGAAACTAATTTAACTCGTGTTAAATAATTTTAATTTTGTTGAATTAAAAATTTCATATTAAATTTAAATAAAATTTAATTTTGGTTCTAAATTTCTAATTTGTGTTAGAGAAAAATAATCTATTATCAATTATAATTTGTTTTTCACAAACTATTACAAGTTTTCAAGAAAATATCATTTTCAAATTTTGTCGTTTATTACTCTCTACCATAATCAAAGAGATGCCCCATAATTCATCCAACTCTTGGCATAGAACGAAAAGGGTCTGTTTATTACTAATAATTGATATAATTAAACTGCCATTTATTACTAAATGGTGACGGCACTTTGGCCTGAGCCGACCCGAAATCAATAAACCAGGCTTAAGTTGGCCTAATTAAGATTAAGATTATCCAAACACAAAGCATGATATCTATAAAAAGGATGACATTGTTTTATATATTTTTTTTACTTAAAATAATAATAATAATATTTAATTAGGTTGGGTTGTGCCCGACTCGAACCTGTGATTGGTAGCCTCGAGTGCAATTAAGTCTCGAACCGAACCTAAACCATAATAGATGATATTAAAATCGGGTTAGGCTCAAGCTCGAGTTCTGATTGAGAATTTGGTCTGACCTCACGCATATTCATACATATAATTCCACATATTTACACAATAAAAAGGTAAAAAAAAAAGTATTAGAAGAAGGCGTATAATATTTAATAACAATATTACAACTTAATTATTATTTAATACCCACCCAAAAACTAAATTGTAAACTAAAATACCAACCAATCACAGCACTTCGTTTTCACACTTAATACAAACGCCAATGGACACGTGTAATACTCATGACGACGATGAGCTTAAGTCAAGGTACTTAAGGACACTTGCGCCTTCCGCCGTGTGTGGTGAGGCTAGCATAGCATGGACAAGTTTCATAGTTACCGGCGGTTCCCGGTGGAACGCAGTTGCAACGTGCACAGCAAGTTCCACAAGCCCTGTGGCACAGGTTTGGCCTTGAATTTAACTGACACCTGGCTATACATGCGCTTCCACAATCTGTGTATTATATATAAATATATATGATTATAAAGCTAAACTTGTTACAGACGTAACATGACTGATTACAGAAAATTTTGGATTGACAGAAAAAACTCTAACAATTTAATAATAATTTAAAAAATATTTAATTTAGTATCAAAATTTAAAATTTTAATTTAATAATTAAAATTTCAAAATTGATATAAATTAAATTAGAATATAACTTTTGATAATGTAATTAATGAATAACATATACTTGATATCAAGTAGTAGAGGTGTTATATTAACAAAAAATAATTATAAGAATATATATTTTGTTAAGATAATTAATAGATTGAAAATTTTGATATTTACAAAAATTTAGACACTATTTTAATTAATTTTTTATATGATTAGATTAAAGTATATATGTAATCTAAAATAAGCAGGTGGGCAATTACCAATTTTTTTGGGACCTTTCCTGGCTCCTTGAATGGAGTTCACCTGGAGATATACATAAACATGCCATTAGCAACGAAGAGATGACACGAACTTGGGTGTGATTAAACAAAGCAACAGACATGATCAAGCAAATTGAACTCTTACCTTCTCATGATCAGCTTCAGCCGAACGAAGAACGAGAAGAGAGATGAGTATCGAAGCAATAAGAAACTTGGAGACAGCCATTTTTCTACAGACTATGATCAGTAAGAAACACTTTGACTTCACGTTTGCTCTGTAAGATAATGTAATGGAAACCTTAACTTGTCGTGGAGATTAAGGAGGAAGTGTGGTGGTATTTATAGGAAGAAAGGAAACTTTAGGTCAAGAAATGATCAAGTTTACGCGTAGCGAACAGAAAGGGGAAAAAAGGGTTCCATCGTTGAGTTGTCAGTGAATATCTGGTGGAGGGGTAGAGTTTAGAATCATCTGGACTGATCTTTGAGGAAGAGTCTGAAACAGATATGTGATTGGCATTAATGGCGTTTTTGGATTTGACTGGAACTCTAGTTGTCTCATCCTCAGATAGTATTTCATAGTTCATAGTGCATGCTTACTTTTTCACTTCAAGATGATTTCCCTCTCTTGAAGGGAAGATATCTTTCAAACTTGCCACCACCTGCTGCCTCTTGGCACCGTATACTCAAAAAGTTTTATACAATATTTTAAAAATCAGATAAAAAATAAACTAAAATAAAAAAGTTTAACCACTGAAGATTTAATAAAATTAATTTTTTAAAATATAACTTAAAAAAATTGTCCCCACCTATTAAAGAATTTAAAATTTAATTAGAAAAAATATTGTTAAATGAAAATTAATTAATTTATTTTAGTTTATAATAACTTATTAATTTACAAAAATTAACCGATTAATTAATAAACTGATCGATTTAATTTTAACCACAATAATTATTAAAATAAATAAACTGAAAATTTAAAAACTAAATCAAAATGACATCGATTTTTACAATTAAACCAGCTGAACTGGTTTAATTTTTTAATCAATAATTTTATGTCATAACAATTCAAGTACAAAAGATAATTAATTTGGTTAGGTCAAATTTGGGTTGTAATATAATAATAATATTTTAATAAATTATTTTAGACTAAATTTAAATTAGTATTTTATATTTAAGCTCAATTCAAATTTTGATTAATTTAATTTTAAATCCAGTTGATCAAACTATTAACGCTAAATTAAGAGATAATAATTTACTAATAATTATTTTTGTAGACTTTTATATGTTTATTAAAATTTTACTTTTTATCTTCTTCTTTTTTTAAATTGCTATCTATCTTCTATTTGAGATATTATAATATATTTTTAACTTTTGATATTTCCATTAAGGTTTAATATAATTCAAAAGATTTTTATACTTTCTTTTTTATAAAATCATATTAGAATTTTTATCAATAGTCACTCGTTATTTACGATTCTATTGTTAAGCATCACTCCTTATCTTTATTCTTCTGACCTAACATATTTTAGTGGAAAAATCTATCAATAACTCTAATTTAATTTTAACATTATCACAAATTTAAAAATTATTAATGAAGATTTAATTAATATTATTTTATATAAAATATTTAGCTCTTCTTCATGAAAATTTTGAAACTCATTTTATATATGGGAGGTCAATTACTATTATTTAAAATATTATTTTAACTAATATAAATCATAACTATCAAGGATTAATTAGTAATGGGACCACATTTTAATTATAGAGTTTTCGAAAATGGGACCGCATTTTAATTATTAAACCTTTGGTTGGACTTCTTTGACTCTTCTCCTTGTTGTCTTAGTTAAACATAACCAATCATATATTTTTCACAATTTCAATGTTCGAATTAATCTAAACAGTATCATAGTGCTGTAGAAACGACAGGACATAACCAACCAGTTGATGTCTATTCACCAGTCCTGTTCTAAAGATGTAAACCAACGAACCTAAAATCAGATGGCCAAACTTTTGAGTTCGGTATTGTCTTTTGTCCATTGATTCATTCCTTCCAAATCACACCACCTAACCTCTTTATAGGAGTGGTAAATTTGGTTTGATTCAAAATTAATCGAATTTGTAATTTAATTTTTTATATGATATTATATTTATCCCAATTTTCAAATTATTTTATTTTATTTTTAAAATTTAAAATTTAAAAATTTAAAGTCAAAATAATATTAATATTACTTTTTTTAAATAAAACCCAAACAAAGTTGTTTTAAGTTATCCAATCATATTTCAAGCGGATATTAATCCTATCCATTTCGACTTATTGTCAACCTTATCCTCTTGCTCTTGTCAAGCCTAAACTCTTCATTAAAACCAACCCTTTCCTTGGAGTATTAATACTATACCAAATGCAACTTAATATGGATTTTGTGTGTTATTCCTTTGTAACAAAAAACTCACGTATTCAAGTTAAAAAAATATTTTTTTTGATAAAAAATACAAGAAAATATTGCCTATAATTAATGTCTCTCATATTATCCTCACAAATTAAGTGAAAAAAAATTATATTTGTTGTTTTTTTTTTTGTGTTAGGTTTGTGTTGCCATTTCCATGCAGATCACTGCACACTGGATTGCCCTCTTAATAAAATATGACAACTAACATAATTTAAGAGAAAAACTTAGTTGCCTTAAATGGTGTTAATATCATCCTAAATCTAGGTTTTGCAAAATAAGCTTTGTTCATAATCGAGTTGATCGAACTTTTGACTGTGTTCGAGTTTGAAAGATCGATTTGAACAACCTGAATTCTCTCTACAAAACAATATCTCTTCGGTTTTAATTTCTAAAATTAATGTTGTTTTGGTATGTAAGTTTAAAAAATTCAAGTCATTCACGACGGTCCAAGCCCTTAAGCTGCCACTTAAGGGATAGATAGTCCTATAACCTAGCCTAGTTCAATTTAATCTATTGTTAAACCTAGTTAGATGTTAAATTTCTAACTAAATGATAGGTATTCAAACCAAGGCCTTTAACTCCATCACAAAAATTAGCTCGAGATTTAGCTTCAACTTAAGTACTAATTTACAATTACTTGTAAATTTGATGTGAGATCGTATCATTACCCACCATTTGACAAGTTGGACGTCCGCGGACGGCTCTCACTCTAGGTAACTTTCACTTTGGGTAGCTTTCA
>JANIMX020000177.1:819862-830497 GCA_024582655.2 Erythroxylum kunthianum | reverse complement strand
AACCGGAAGGACTCCATAGCTGTTCAGGCAGCGAGTGGTGAAGCAAGACACGACAGGATGGTGACTAAGAAGGAGGAGATGAACAAGAATGGCAATAAGTCTCATGTTTCGTACATGAAATTATGCTGAAATTTTATTTTATAAAAAAAAAATTATTTCTAGTGTTGATGTGTAAGTGTCGTTGGAAATATGTCATAAATGACGATAACATCATATGATGTAATATTCTAATTTATTTATATAATTAAACTCTTTAATTATTTTACGGTCAATTAATTGTATTAAGTTTATAATTCGTTTAACCATTAAATTACTTAATTAATGGTTCTTGGAATATGAGATGAATGAATAGTAATTCAAATAGTTGAGATAAAAGAGACCTCTTTGATCTACTAATCATATTTTAAATATTCTTAGTCATAGGTCATCAAATGGGCAATAATAATACGTAGACTAATACATGCTAAGTATGCTTAATTGTTAAGGATATCCAGTCTCAAGGTATTTACGTGGAGGGACATTAATACAAGCATGTAGGTGCTTAATAGAACATTTAGTTCATTGAACCGATCTATTAAGAGAACTCATATGAAAGTTTTATCGCATGTCAAACGAGATCTCTAAAGTGGTATTATTACAAAGCAATCCTTAGAATTGAGGTATCACCGGTATTTTATGGACACATCTTAGTTTTTGATAGTGCACAATGGGGCATATACGTAAAAGGTATGTCTCGTATATTATTGTGATTCAGTGATTCATCCATGGAGGCAAGTGAATGCGCGATAAGGAATCTCCAACTTCCGATAAAGGAAGCGAATGCTCAAAGATGCGATTCGAAAGAGAAAACTTTGGCCAAAGTACGAGATATGACTAAGAAATAGTTCTAATTATATTCATTGAATCATATAAGGATAAATAAATCATTCTAAGGACTTGACATGATTTCCATGTCCTAATAGTTTGATAATAAGTATTAGTTCGGGGAAGGATTTTATTGTATGTCATGTACCACTAAATAGGTTCTTCAATATTCTAATTAACTTGGGTAGCCATGACATATTGCTAGATGTTAATCATGACTTGTGGAAGCCCATTGAGGTTACAGAACCTCGTTTGGAAGAATCGAAAGAAAGTTTCGATTTGAAGCAAACCAAGAAAATATTATAGTGATCCACAACCTCATTAAATGAAATCTAATGAATTGCACACCAGTAAAGCGTTATTTACTAACTTAAGTATGGGTATATAAGGAATTAATAAGGAGATGTTAATTTTATTTTGACACAAATTAAATCATTATATCATTCGGTGGAAACGAAATAAGTCGTTTCGAGCTTCTCGGGCTTAGTGAAATATATGATCCGTAAAGAATTATTGGGCCTACACTTATGAAGTAGGCTCCCTAAAGCCCAAATGGGGGCAACCCAAAGTGGGTCGCCCAAGCCCAAGGGTGCAAAGTAATTTTGGAAATCACTTAAGGGCATTATTAGAAACCATAACTTAATGACACTCTTAGAAAACCATAAGTTGCATAGTTTTGTATTTCATTTAAGCTTTTCTAGAATAAGAAGAGAATGCATCAGCTAAGAACTAAGTAGAGTGGCTGAAATATCCAAGAGAAAAGGGAGAGAAAAACTTCCAAAAATCCATCCACCATAGTTAAGAAATTAGAAGATAGGAAACTAGTATTTTCAATTTTTCCGAGTGTACCCGACACTAGTGTGTTGCATTTAGTGTGTTTATTGTTAGAGACCTACAACGTTGGACGTTTTGAAGAACCCTAAAAGTAAAAAGACAAGACCTCAAAAATGATTTTTTTTGGTGAAGAACTTGGCTTGGATTCAAAGCTAGGGAGAGGTGTATAATAATAATAACTCACTATTTATTTTTTAATCGATGAACATGTAACTTTTGTGCATTTTGTAGGAACTTGGAACCGAAATATTTTGGTCATAGAATGACCCTTATTTATGCTACATGTTATTTGTATGACAAATTTCATGTTTTTCAAATGTTTTAAAAATGGTTCCTTCGAGTGTAACTATTAATCTTAGATTAGTAAATTTTTTATTTTAGTGATTTTTATGACCAACAAAGTCAATATTACATAAAATTATTCTTAGAATATATATATATATAATAATATTTTAGATGATATTGGTTTTAATAGTTACAAATAATATTTAAAAAACTGAATCAGAATTTCAGAAGTTAAAACAGTAAGATAAGAGATTTAAGATTTAAAAGATTCAACAGGTATTAGAAAATCTTAAAATCGGTTAAAGATTAAAAAAATTAAATAATTTGAAATATGATTAAAAGAAATTGTCCTTATCCATCGACAAAATTATGAAGTATTCTTTTAAGAGCTAAACAATAATCTATAAAAGATATTTTAGAATTATATTTTTAATACTTTTATTGACACGTTTTAGGGTTACATGAATTACGTATAATTAAATAATTATATAAAAAAGTACTAATGAGTGGTCTAAGATAACCCGTTTTAGGAATGACAATAGGTCAGATTGCCTAATCAAGTTCGAGCCCGACTCGACTCGGTCCGAATTGTTTTTTCCTAATTAAAATATCAAAATGACATAGCTCATATTGGGCTTGAAACTCAGGTTGAGCCCTATTTTTTCAAAATTTGGGTTCGAGGCTAGCCAACCATAGCATGAACTGCTGACTTTCGACCGAATTGGGCCCGAACGCTATAGTCAACCCTAACTCTTCTTTTACTACATTTAGATTAACAAAATTACTCATAAATGTACACTTACAAGTTACAATATTAGCTTAAATTAAAGATTTTCTTTTGCTACCATCTTACTGTTTTGGATTTTGTAAAACTACTTAGGTTTGTTATAAAAATATTACAATCAAAAGAGTTTAAATTGTAACTCTATTTGTATAGAAGAGTTTGAGTTAAAATGAAAGTTATCGTGCAATTTCATAAAAATTGAGTGACAAAATCATTCTTTGTTCTAAAAAATAATATAATATAATTTAAATTTAAATTTAAATTTAAGTGGAAATAAAATGTTAGAGATTTATATTAAAATTTAATTTTGTTTACATAGCTTAAACTGAAATTTATTTGCATGAAATCTTAATTTGTATGTTTTTAAATTATGTGATGCCATGATCATACTAAATATGAGGTAATTGTCTCTTTAAGTACAATGTTATCTTATCATTTCAATTTTATTAACTCGCACTAAAAATGGTATTTCATCAATATAATTCACAATTAGTTACTAAAATTATGCTTTTAAATTAGTTTTAGCATAACAAAAATGAATGTTTACCTTCATTCTGTCCATTTATTTTGATTGCTTGTATTAGTAGTACAAATTAATTTTACAAATTAGCACAATGATTTATTATATTTTTTATGCTTAAAATAATCGTGAACCTAAATAAAAATAATTGAACTAAAATTTAAATTTAAATTAAATATTAAAAAATCGAATTCACAATTAAGTTTTAAATTAAGAATTCCATCGGATCTTGAATTTAATTTAAAGTTTGAAATTTAATTCGGACTCAATAAATTTTTTAATAAAGGATAGACGAATAACTCCTATGATTAGAAAATCGAATCAGTTTGAAAGGTTTAATTGTGAAAATTATTATCGACCAATTTTTTGGTTCGATTCATTTTAATAACTTTTGTTATTAAAAATTGATTAAAATATTAAATAATTGTTCGTTTTGTATAAAACAAAATAAATTTTAGTTTTCACTTAATAGTCTCCATTTTAATGAAACTTTAAATTAATAACATCATTCTTCAATATTATTTCAAACTTTGTAGTTTTATTCAATCTTTAATCGGTTTTATAACAGTCTAATATCAGTTTAATCTTTTAAACTTTAAATTTATTGTTTTATTAGTTTAACTTTTGGTTCAATTTTTAAAACATTGAATAAAACAAGAATAGACCTAAATCGAACCGAACCGAACCGATTTATTGTCATATTTACCATTGATTTCATTCAAGTGGCCCCATACGACCAGTCCGGACTCCGGAGTTTCTCGTCCACCATCAGATGATAAGCGGCATATATTATCCTGACCGTAGGATTTTACTTAACCATAGTTCTCGAGTTTCTCTCGGAGTCTTAACCTGAGTTAAGAACCAACTCTAGGGTTTTAGTTACTATATATAAGCCTAAGCCTTTACTCTTTCCACCGCTTAGCTTGTGTAAGTGAGTGTGTGCGCGCGCGCGCCGTTCTTGAACAATATTCTATATCTATTGTGTTCCTCTCTCTCTCTCTCTCTTCAAATCTCTGTCTCTGTCTCTGTCTCTGTCTCTCTTCTGATACTATACTATGTGGTCGTGTGTTCTGTGATTTCTTTAAGGTTGCTGTTTTGTAATATTTAATCTTTGTGATTGGTGATATTTAATATTGCAAGTTGGTCTGAGAAAAGAGAGCAAGTGACGAGAAATATAATGGGTTAAGAGAAGCAAGCACGCGTGCGAGCAGTGTTTTAACCTCATGACTTCCATGACTCTGATGCTTTCTTTTCCCTTTGATTAACAGTGTGGGATTTGTATTACAGTCTGGCAACTGAGTTAAGTTTAATTTTTTAATCTTGAAAATTTTAACCGATTTTAAAGTTAATTTTTTAATTTTTTTGGTTATATTTTTATTGTTAAAAATAAATAAATAATTAAATAATTTAACATTTTTAATAAATAAGATTTTCTTAATTTTATTTAATTTAGTTTGATCGAATCTTTAAACTTTAAATGAAACATTGAATTAGACATAATAATTTTTTATGTTTAATTAAATATGAACATTGAATTAATTTTCAAATTATATTTAATCCATTTAGACTCAAAATTTGTATTGGAGGAGATGTGTTTTTTATTTTTCTTCTTTTTCTCACACAAATACATATATTTTTTGATTTATGCTTGTTTTGATTTACAATGATTAAATAAGTAAAAAAAATTAAAGATGTTTAAAATTATTCAACAGGTTCAAACTTCAAATAGAAATGATAATGAGCTGGGTTAGACGGTCCGACCCACTAATGACATAAACTTTAGACAGATTTTTAATTTGAATTTAGTTCAAGAATTAAAATAATTAAATTTATTTGCAAATTACAGCTAAATTTTGAGTCTGGTGTTATCTCTTAGCCAATTAATTTATTATTTAATATTTCAAATTTATTTAATTATAATCAAATTAATAAATTTAATTTAATTTACATTTACAATTATTTTTCAATTCTGGTCCAACCAAGCCACTCCAAATTATGACACCTAAATGAGAAGAGCCCAAAGATGTTTTCAAAAGGATGGTTGACAGCACTTTGATGCCTTATTTCCAATTTAGGATTGGGCCTGAATTGGGCTTGGGCCAGAGAAGAACGTCTAAGGTTTGACCCGAAAAGCTTGATTGTCCGTCCAAAATAATGTCCGACATCCTTAAATTCTCATCTCATGGGCGAACTAACACTTGCAGAGAATTTAAGTTATCGGTATTAAACTTTCGATTGAAGTAAATAGTTAATGAAACGTGTATTATTTAATTATCTCACTATTTAATACGAGTTAAATTTTTAATATTCTCTTTATTTGATTAATTAATAAAATTCACACATTTAAATTTAAATAATACACGTTTAATTATACAGTTAAGAAGAAAGTGTTCATGTGAAAAATCAGATTATTTTAAATTATACATTATTTAGTACTTACTTTATTAATATATTTGAGTATATTATAATTTTTATAAAATATTACAATTATTATAATGAATTAGTTCATGTAAGTTTATATTATATATTTTGGCAAAAATAAATAAAAAATTATTCCTATATGAATCTTACCAATAAAAATAAAAAATAATGTAATTTAAATTTAAATTTTCACTGAATTAATAATATATAAATATATATATATATAGTCGGATCTGATGTGATTTAAAACGTCACCAAATATAGTATAATTTAGTCAAAAAATTTATTTGTAATAATATCAAACACCTTATAATATTATAGATAAATATTCATTAATCCTATTTGACAGAAATTAATCAGATTTACCAAACGAGCTCCAAATGAACGCTGTTATAGGACAAACCAACAATATCATAGCAAGAAATAGTTCAGAAAGATAACAGCAATCGTAGTATAACATAAAGAGTAAAAACACATACGCGGGAGGCAGAGGCACAGACAATACTACAAGTCTGGAATTAGCCACAACCAGACTGCTACTCACTACTCCTCGTAACCCTCTTCAACACCTTCCTCGTACTCCTGCTCATCGGCGGTTGCGTCCTGGTATTGCTGATATTCCGCAACCAAATCGTTCATGTTGCTCTCTGCTTCAGTGAATTCCATTTCGTCCATGCCTTCCCCAGTGTACCAGTGCAAGAAGGCCTTGCGACGGAACATGGCCGTGAACTGCTCGCTCACTCTTCTGAACATCTCCTGAATTGAGGTGGAGTTGCCGACGAAAGTAGACGACATCTTCAGACCTTTTGGTGGAATGTCACAGACGCTAGACTTAACATTGTTAGGAATCCATTCCACGAAATATGATGAATTTTTGTTCTGCACATTGATCATTTGTTCATCCACCTCTTTGGTGCTCATTTACCCTCTAAACATGGCTGAGGCAGTCAAATAGCGACCGTGCCGGGGATCAGCAGCACACATCATGTTCTTGGCATCCCACATCTGTTGTGTCAGTTCCGGTACGGTGAGTGATATGTACTGTTGTGAGCCGCGAGAAGTGAGCGGCGCAAATCCTACCATGAAGAAGTGCAAGCGGGGAAATGGAATAAGGTTCACAGCCAACTTCCTCAAGTCAGCATTCAGTTGTCCTGGGAACCTTAGTGAACATGTTACACCACTCATGGTGGCAGAGATCAAATGATTCAGGTCACCAACTGCAAAATTAAGGCAGAAAGAGCAAAACTTTAGTATCTAACACATCTTATCTAATGATAGTCACTCCAAAAACCAAGCAATAACTCACAGCTCGGAGTGCTGAGCTTCAGAGTTCGGAAGCAGATATCATAAAGTGCTTCATTGTCAAGAACCATGCATTCATCCGCATTCTCAACCAACTGATGCACTGAAAGGGTGGCATTATATGGCTCCACAACGGTGTCCGAGACCTTCGGCGAAGGGAAAACAGAGAATGTTAGCATCATCCTATCAGGGTATTCCTCCCTGATCTTTGATATTAGAAGTGTTCCCATGCCAGATCCTGTGCCTCCTCCAAGTGAGTGGCAGACCTGAAACCCTGTTCAAAATGGTTGCAACGAAATACATGAGAAGAAATTTTATGTGAAAAATCATAAATACCAATGTATATAGTGTGATCTCAAAATGGACGATTTCATTGAATTTGATGAGCAGTTTCTTGCTCCCCAAAATCCGACTGAAATCTTAAGGAAAATCTGACTACAAACTAGTAGAGTTATACAATGTGAAAACTTTTTATATGGTCAAAAGATCCATGATCCTTACAATTTTGCTTTTCGTAAATCCGACACTAAAAGTTAAAGGACCAATTTCAGGGTCATTAGTTCGTGACTTTTAGTGATTATCACTACTAGTTACACTATTGATGATCATCAATACTTACAAATTCCGGTAATCCCAGTAATAGTAACTTTTCCTCAAGTAAACATCAAAATCCCAGAAAATGTTTTGACATTGTTAATCTAATTTGGTTAGTTTTGCTACCATTACTCGGATCCACAAACCATTGATCATATTCCCACATGTTATGGAGACATCCATTTCCAAAAGAACATTGACAAGGATCTACCAAACCCATGCTCATGTCAACATCAAACTTTCTTTTTCTTATCTACCGAACAAGCTTCCTCTTCCCAACAAAAGATAATTATGCACGAATCATTTCCACTTCTACACTTCACCTTTCTCAACCAAATTACGAGGATGCAACTTTACTGGGTAGTCAGATCTACTTTTGCGCAAGCATTTTGTCTGTTTCAAGCTTTTCAATGATAGGCCCACTACCAACTGTTGCAAGCATTTTGTCTGTTTCAAGCATTAAAAAAAAAATGATAGGCCCACTACTACAGTATTAATTGATACAATACCATCAATCACCATTAGATCCACTTATCTTAATTACACTTTATCACCGAAATATTTCATGGGCCCACATTCCTCACAATTTCGGAGTAAACAAATGATTAGGTCTCAGCAATGTGAATCTGACCCCAGAAGCACAGGACAACCTATTATGCGTAAAATTAAGGTACTATCAAAGAAATTATGAACATGACAACCTTGTGATAAACTGAGATTTCGATGGAGTAACAATGAAATCACCATGCATTAGATCAGAGAATTTGAAAAGAGTAACTGAATTATGAGACAGTTATACATATACCTTGTAAGCAATCACAATTCTCAGCCTCCTTGCGAACGACATCGAGAACGGAGTCGATCAACTCAGCACCTTCAGTGTAATGACCTTTGGCCCAATTGTTGCCGGCACCGGACTGGCCAAAAACGAAGTTATCGGGTCGAAAGACCTGACCGTAGGGGCCGGATCTGATACTGTCCATGGTACCCGGTTCGAGATCCATGAGAACCGCCCTAGGAACATAGCGACCACCCGAGGCCTCATTGTAGTAAACATTGATTCTCTCTAACTGTAGATCGGAATCTCCGTTATATCTTCCGGTTGGGTCCACGCCGTGCTCGTCGCAGATCACTTCCCAGAACTTAGACCCGATCTGGTTGCCACATTGGCCGCCTTGTACGTGGAGGATCTCTCTCATTGTGGCGGTGGTGGGGTTGGTTTGAGGTTTGAGACTAAGGAGTGTTTGTTTCTAGGGAAAATGGGAGAGGTTGAGACATAGATGGGATCGAAAAGAACGGTGAAGTATATATATAGGGAGGGCCGTGAGGGGTAAAATGGTAATAATGGGTAATTCTGTGTGATATGACATGTTCATGTGTGAGAGACAGACAACAACTAACTGAGCTGAGGAGAGGTGGGACGTTTAAGACGGTTGGGCCCATTTCTGGCACGCTGTCTGTACGACGGCGTTTGTGCCACCTGCTCCGGTTTTGTCGGTTTATTTTGTTATCAAATTATAAATTGTTAATTTTTTTTAAAAAAAAAATCTCATTTTAGTTTTTAGTTAATTTTATAAACATTTAAACCAGCAATAATACACCACCGTCAATAAATTTTAAATGAATTATATTTCTATATCTAAAATTTAATACACATTTCAACATAAAATTTTATTTAATAAATTGATTTTTATAAATTATTAAGCGAAGAATATTATATGTTAAGCTTATTTTGAGTTTTCTTTTATGACCTGAACTAGATATAATTTTTTTAAATGAAACTATTCTAATTAATTAATTTTTAAATTATTTTATTAAGTTAATTGAAATTATCAAAATGTTAACTTTAATTTTATGATTTATTTTTTATTTTTTACATTGTGATTGTGATTGTGATTGCTCTTATGAAATATAATAATTAAAAACTAATTAAATACATTATTTTACTTAATTAGTTTCATTGGTTCTTTTGAGGGCGAGTCTTGGAGTAACTGATAAGGTTACTTTTTTGTGGCTGGAAGGTCACGGATTTAAGTCATGAAAATAGTCTTTTTGTAAAAAATACAATGGGAAGGTTGCGTGCAATTGATGTCTCTCACCCGACCCTCACAAAGTGGAAAAACTGGATTTGTTGTTTTTTAGTTTAATTGATTCTTTGTTATTATTGGACTACATCAAAGCTCTTCTTTAAGCCCCTTTCTGTTCGTAATGGTAATGGATGAACTAACTAATAATATCCAAGAGAATGTGCCTTTGTGTATGTTGTTTGCTAATGACATTGTTTTAGTGGATGAAACAAAAGAGGGGGTTAATGTCAAGCTAGAACTTTGGAGGGAAACGTTAGAGTCGAAGGGTCACTTGATTAGGGAGATAATTGGTAAAGGTGATATACAGATAGAGAGAGTGTCCACTGATCAGAATGTTGTTGTTCCGTTGACCAAGCCGATATCTTAGAGATTGTTTGATTCTCATGTACACGCCTATAGTATTAGATACCAAGGCGATTGACTTTAGGTCAAGTGGGAGTTTGTTAGAGTAGTGCTCTAAAGGCAATCGCCTTTAGCGCAAATTGTAAAGACTTTATTTGTTTAATAAAGTAAGGTGTATTTCATTTATTCGATGTTCATTTCGCAAATGAATGGATGCGTTCTTAAATTGAATTAATGAAGTCCCTGATACGAAACATAATATGAAGGACATCATGATGAGATCATGATAATGAGAGTCATTTCATGTGCAATTATGTTTGTATCTAAATGATCCCTAGTCATAGGATTAATGAGATAGGACATCATTAATCTGGACAGACTAGCACATATTAGATTATGTGCTTTGATCACACAGCGGATCTCACAAGCTGTAGACATACGATGTCTAGAGTTAATATGTGGATGCTTACTAATTGTAGTAAGTACATTGGATGTCCTACTTTGAGACTATCACATGGATTTTACTTGTCAGTGATAATCTCCACATAGCAATGGTGCAAGTATCCTTTGACTTGAGGGACTCAAGGATATCTTGGATACTG
>JANIMX020000177.1:789240-802425 GCA_024582655.2 Erythroxylum kunthianum | reverse complement strand
ATAGAAGATAACAGCACTCACTCTCACTTGTGGAAACTGCTAGAAAGAAGAAAACAACAATATAAAGAGAGCGAGGGTTTTGGGTAAGAGACGAGAAGGTTCTAGTCCTTCAGGAAGCTTTTTGGGCTTTTTAGTAAGTGATAGGTCTAAGCCCATTGTCAAGTAATACGACTGCATAACAATCATCGATTCCTTTTGTTTGTTTGTTTGGAAAGAAAAGTATCAAGCGAGGTTCGTGGGAAAATGGCAGCAATAACGAGTGCGTTGATAGCGATAGCAGGAGTGGTACTTGGTTGGATCGCCATTGAGATTGCTTGCAAGCCTTGTCTCGAAAAAGGTCGTGAAGCCATTGATCGCTCTCTCAATCCCGATTACGATCCCGACGATCACCAACCCCCTGCCTCCGGCATCCGAGCTCCGCTGCTTCCGTCGGATCTCTCATCCTCTTCCAATGCTTCTAAAGGCGTCTGAACTTCCCGATGTCCGGTACTTAAGACTCAATTGTCCGTTTGTTGTTGTCTTCTGAGAGGGCGTTGTTGCGATTACGATTGAGTTGTTATTAGATCGTCGAATTGATTATTTTCTTGCGAACTCAAAATTCTCTACTTTTTTCCTTTATATATATATATATATATATATATATATCTTGCTTTGAAAATTTGAAAATTTTGAAAATTGAAAATTTTGATTAAATATTAAATTAAATCTAACAATTTAAAATAATGAAATTTTGAAATGTATTCGAATTTTGATAATTTCATATTACTGGTTAATAAAGCTAATTTCATATTAAAGCCATCTTAATAGTATAAACTTGAAATTAATAATATTATTTTAAAATAATAATATTTAATAAAATTTTGCTTTTAAGCAAAATATAAAGAGTCATAATAATATACAATCTTACCTTTTATTATCGGAAAGACTGTTTTTAAATAAACTACGTAAAACAGAAAAATTGAGAGAGAGAGAGATATGATTGTTTCTAGAGACTTATTTGAAATATCCTTTTCTTTTTAAAAACATTTTAGTATTGAAATAGTAAGAGAAAAAATCAATGGCTGGTGGAGTCAAATATATGTACTTTTTATGTATGATGGAAAAAGTCAAGAGTCAGAAGAGTTTAAGATGTGGCTGAAATTTTGAGCCAATGATAAGAACCCACGTGTGTGTTTCTTGGTCTCACGCAATCATACCTCCTCATAACATTCTATGACTTTTTACCTCTCTTTGACCTTTTGGGTTTTTGTGTTAATTAATACTGGTTTGAAATGACGGTAGTACCCTTTTCTTTTAATATTCTTTTTTTGTTTTTGTTAAAAGAAGAGATTTATAAATTATGTAAAGAAAGTTGAATATGCAAGAGGGATTGGTAGGAGTATAATTCTAAAATTATTTGACTAACTTCTTTTTAATTTATCTTTTTAATAGTATTAATATCATTATATTTTTACAAGATATTAAATTTGTATATTATTAGAGATAATAATAAATTAATCAATTTTAAATTTGAATTAAATATATTTTGATTTCATGTAATTTTATTTTGATTTTATATTTTAAAAATTATTACTTACTCATATAATATTATTTAATTAATAGATATTACATTTTATTTATTATTCACTTCTTAATTAAAATAGCACAGCATCAAAAATTAACAAAAATATTTTAAAGTTGTAAATAGATTAAAAATTAATAAAATATATATTTTTTTAAAAATAAATTCACATTATATTTCTTTATGCCACACATAAAATAGTAGTATATTATATAATTTAAACAAATAATTTTTTAATAGAAGCAAAGGAAAATTTCCCAATTTTTGTATGTTTTTAATATAACGAAAAATCCCAAATTGATAGTATAAAATCATTTTTATTTGAAAACTTCATAATTTTAATATTAAAAAAGATAGCGACAACAATATATTTTTCATAAGAAAAGAAAATAATAATTAAAGCTGGGGCAGAATGGTAAAATGCAACTTTTACGACATACAAGGCCCTAGTCAGAGCAACACACCTAAACTCAGACAAGGCGGGCGAGATGACTTCACATTTCATACTTTCCTACTTTCATATCACTTTCTCAGTATATAGAATTTTTGCCAAATGTATTGAATATTAATCAACTTGCTTTCGAAGCGTCCAAATGCGAGATTTTACGCGTTTTTTCCTTTAATTCTATGGTCAATTCACTCATTTACTTGGTAATCTCGTACAAACTAGTACTTTCTCATCTCCGTCTTTATTACTCGATCAAAACCACCATCTTTCTCTTCATTTTCTCCTCGTTTGGGCATTATTCTTCTGAAGAACGAAATTCAGAACTGGGTTTGTTGGCTTATTGTATTATATGTTATTTGATGTGGGTCTTGTTCATTTTTTATTTTTTCTTTTGGGTTCTGGGTTTAATGGGGTTTGTTTGTTTCACTTGTTTGTGTGATTTTTGTCAGGTGGGTTTGTAAGTTCACCAGAAGAATGGGAGCGGTTTGTGCTGGTGGGACAAAGCCGAAGAGTGCGAGAGTTGGAGGGAGGACTTCATCGTCGGGATTTTCTGGTGAGATAAAGTCTGTGAAGAGGAATGATCTGTCCAATGAGAGCGGTGATGAGCTTGATTTCTGCACAAGGACACTGCGGAGGCCTGATTACGGTGAGTTTCCGTTGACGTTTTCGAGAGAACTGAAACCGTCTATGCCTGCCAAAACAGCAGATACCAAGGTAAGGTCTTAGTTGATTTGTTTGTTCGTTCTTGGTTTTTGGTCGTGGTAGGTTGTGCTCTTCTGATTTTCCTGTGGAGCATGCTAAAAGAATCAACTTGCTCTTGACTTGGATGAGTTGATTTTAATTATTTGTGAAACTTCACCATCTGATGCAATAGCAAAGGAGGGTCTTAATTGGAAGAGAAAGTGAATGCTTGCATATTCCTATCTGGAAAGTAATACACAGTTTGGGTTGATTGAGATCTGATCTATAATAGTGTACTGTTGGATATATCAGAAAGCAGCTTTAGTAATTCAGTGAATTTCGCGCCTTTGGAGATTTGGTCGAGTGTTGAAACCAATTTAATGTAGTCGATAACATGCTGCATTGAATATCAATTCGATACATATGGCAAGGTAATCCGTTTTTTTTTAGGTCAACCAAAAGACATCATTTCTTGGTAAAGCTGGGACGGCTGGTTTGGAGAAAGCAGTTGAAGTTTTGGACACTCTCGGAAGTAGTATGTCCAACCTGAATGCTAAGAGTGGGTTTGTTAGTGGTCTGAATTCAAGACGGAATAGAATATCAATATTAGCATTTGAAGTAGCTAACACAATAGCCAAAACTTCAAGCTTGTTTCAATCTCTTTCGGATGACAATGTACAGTCCCTGAAAAATGAAATATTAAATTCAGAAGCCGTACAAAAACTGGTTTCCTCAGATATGGAAGAATTGCTTATTATTGCTGCTGCTGATAAAAGGTTGTTCCTTATGTCTGTTACAACATGCTTTCTATATAATATGATTCATCTATAGTTCTGAGTCTTCGTGCGTTTCCTTTTCTTATTTTGGCTTTTTTCCAGAGAGGAATTTAATGTCCTGACACGGGAAGTAATTCGTTTTGGAGACTTATGTAAAGATCCTCAATGGCATAACTTGGGTCGATATTTTTCAAAGTAAGGTACATTTTTTGTGAGGCTATGTCATAAGGTTACATCTGAGATTAGCTGACAAGATTTATGTCTGTCTGCAATCAGATTAGATGCAGAATATTCTACTGATAAGCAGCATAGAGAAGAGGTGGAAGTCACAATGCAAGAGTTGAATTCCCTCGTCCAGCATACTTCTGTATGTTTGTCTTCCTAATCACTGCAAATTTACACTTATAGCATTGAATTTTCTGCTTTATGGTTGTGGGGTTGTTATTCATTTGTTGTTTGTACAGTCAAAATTTGGATATAGTGTCCAAGTTTTCAACATTTGTATTTGAGATTTGTTTCCTTGCCTCTTAAGCGTTTTAAAAATGGAATTTTGAGAGAGAAATTATTGCTTAGTTCGTCACATGTACTTTTGAGCACGCTATGCAAATTTGAATTGGATTTTGAACCTTTTGGTCTCGTTTGTTTCCATTCATTATAGAATTTAGAGCACTCACTCTCTCATGTCCACAAATGTATCTTCAAGATTTGAAGACACTTTAATCATGTTCATCCAATTTTGAAATTACATCTTGCTTGAAAAATTATCACTTTTATTTGAATCTCATTATGATCTTTGTACTTCTTGTACAGGAATTATATCATGAGTTGAATGTTCTGGACAGATTTGAACAAGATTATCAACGAAAACTTCAGGAAGTGGAGTCCTTGAATCTTCCTCAAGGAGGTTAGCCATGGATAGCCCTTTCTCCTCTTCTTGATCTTTTTGTTCGTCTGTCTCTGACATTCAGAGAATTATTTGGTTCAAGTTTAGTTTGTATCATACTGACATTGATACCATATTTGCTTTGCCATTGATTTGCTCAGATGCTATTCCTCCAACATGCTTTGCTCCATACTTTGAATGATCACTGAATTTAAACATAGCCCATTATAGATCAATATAATTCTTGTATTTGAATGTGCGCATGTATATGCCTTAAAATAATACTGATAGCCATCTTCTACAATTGCTTGTATAAGTATTCTTTGTTTACGTGCTTCATGTTCAATAGCTGCTTGACAGCTGTTAACTAAAGTGGAGCAGTATATATTAACAAGCCATTTTCTTTGTAATTGTAGGAGAAAGTCTCACTGTTTTCCAAAGTGAGCTAAAAGAACAAAGAAAGCTTGTAAGGAGTTTGAAAAAGAAGTCTCTTTGGTCAAAAAATTTGGAGGAGGTACATTGTTATGAACCTCTGTTTTTTTCTACTGAAAAAATTGCACCATCATCTCTTAGGCCCTCATCAAGGAAATGTGTCATCTTCTTCTCTGATATTTTCCTTTTTTGTCTTGATTTTGTTTCTATCTTCATCTGATACTTTTATGTAGGCAACTTAGTTTTGAGTTTTAAGAATCATCATAATTCCACATTCTAATCATACTACTTTTGTGGTGTTCCACAGATCATGGAGAAGCTCGTTGATGTTGTTACCTATTTACACGAAGCTATATTGGAAGCATTTGGAAATAATGGTAGAAATTCTGTGTTTTTGCTCTAAATTTCCTATGTCTTAGCAGATGAGCTGTTCATGAATACGGTGAATGTGTTGATCTGCTCGAATTGGAAATACATAATTTAATCTGTTGTCCTTTCTCCGACTTAAAGGATCTAATTGAAGTTTGTTTAATTAATAATCAACTACTTTATTTGTGAAAGGATTGAGGTTAAGAAAAACTAAAATGAACCTATTTCAATTTGAAGCAACAAGCATGATAGCGGATATATTCTCACATTGTCAACCCGAACAAAAACATGCTGAGATCTTGATTATATTCACGTACTGCAGACATATAGCAGGAAAATACTTCCTTTGCCAGATTTAAAGCATGCCTTAGGTTATAAATCCTTTAAGCTTGATGAACTCATGCAGGTGTTACATTGGCTAGTGAGGAAGCCAACAAGAATCCTCAAAAGTTAGGACCTGCTGGTCTTGCATTGGACTATGCTAATGTTATCAACCAGATCGATAATATTGTAAGCGAATTTGTAATTCTTTAGCACTTCAGTCTTTGAATAAGTCCAACTTTTCTTATTTAAAGTTGTACATACTTTTACAAATAAAATTTGCTTTCAGGCATCTCGGCCGACCACCCTTCCTCCAAATATAAGGGACACTCTATATCATGGATTGCCTGCTAGTGTTAAGAAAGCTCTTCGATCCCGCATACTAAGGGTTGATATCAAGGAAGAGGTTGTTTGGATTGACATTGTTAAATTATCAATCAGAATCACTCCTTAAGAGCCAGTGTTGTTCGGTCATGTAACTGATTTGTAATGTTGCAACTTGCTTGTTTTTCTACAAATGCAGCTCACCATAGCTCAAGTAAAAGCTGAAATGGAAAAGACACTACAGTGGCTAGTACCGGTTGTTGCCAACACGACCAAGTAGGTTCAGTCTGTGTTCTAATTGGTTGTGCTTTCCGTACTTCCTTCTAACTTCACTATTTAATTTTTAGTATGCTCCAGATTGTGAATACCGGGTCTCCTTTTTTTGCTCTTACATTTGTATTTTCTTTTGATGTTTGTTCCTTACTAGCTGTTACAATTGACAACAGGGCACATCAGGGATTTGGATGGGTTGGAGAATGGGCAAACACCGGGTCGGTCGAGCTCTTCTTTCTGTACTTGCACGTTTTTGCATTATCTCTCTTTATAGTGATACGCAGAACGAATATTGTCACCAGGATGATCCTGATAGTTTTTTATGCTATTTTGCAGAAATGAATTCAACAAGAGTTCAGGTGCAACGAGTAACCTGATCCGCCTCCAGACACTTTATCATGCCAATAAACAGAAAACCGACGAATACATTCTCGAATTGATCACATGGCTTCATCGTTTGATAAACTTAGTCAGAAACAGAGATTTCGGATTCAATCCTGTACCTGTTCGATCTTCAACAACCAAGGGACTACTCTTCCCCGCCAAAATGCATCGGCTTCTATCCCTGAAAAACCACAGCACCCATCTTTCTCAGGAAGACAAAGACATGTTAAACAAGGTAAACTGGAAGCGGCGGGTTCTGGGTATAAGCAAAACTCAGGAGTTTGACATTGGGAGGAGAAGGAAAGTATGGGCATTGAGCAGGAGCAATGGAAACTCTCCAGCAATCTCAGAACATCCCAAGGCTATATCTATTGATGATACTGATGTCCTGAATTCCTCATCAAAGAGCCTTTTTGATTGATTCCATTTAATGGCATTTTGCTTCTCTAGTGAGTTCAATATATTTTTTTATGTATATATTCTTTCATTAAAGTCTCATCTTCATGTACATACCCCTATAAGGCACATTTCATATCGAATCATATTGAACCATTTATATGGCTTCTCTGCCATTTCTCAGGTCCCATCTACATATCATTTGGTTTAAACATCTGCTATAGAAAGAAGCTCCAATGCTTTGCATCTTCAAGTCTTTTAACTTAATACATCAATCCGAAGCTGTCGGATGTAAAAATGCATCGGTAGGCCGAATACCTTGTCGGTTTCATCACCAACTAATCCAATCATAGAAGTTTTCTTAAGTGCTGAGATCTAATTAGTTGTTATATCTTCTCTGTGATTTTATAAACTAAGATTGGTAAAAATCTAAGCATAAAAGAACTGATGATCCATTTGCATTGTTCAAACTTTATATTCCTATAGTTTATAATTCACGTCGGGAAAGCAACAGCCTAGTGATCAACACTGTATATATCACTTGCACAACATAAACAATTTCTATATTTCAGAAATCATGACTCAAATGGGGGAAATAATATTTTTAAATTTAAAATTTTAATTCCATTTGATAATTAAATTGATAAGGTTTTGGGTGAAATCCAAATTAAAATTAAAAAAAAGTTCAGGCTCAAAATTTAATTAGGTTTCGGACTTATTTGGACTTGGGTTTGAGTTTATCCAGCCCGCCCATTAATTTTAAGATAAGTACAAATAAAGAACGTAACATAGCAGCAAAATCCCCTGTAGCACACTGGCAATTTCTACTAAGAAGAAATCCGGGTTCAAATCCCGGCAGGGGAATATGACTTTTGTTCACTAATTTAATCAAACTTAAGTTTGGGCTTTATGAATATATTTTTTTCTTTTTCTTTAAAATAGATAAGATTCTTGGACGAGACTTTGAATAACTAGTAAAGTTACTTATTTATGACTGAAATATCACAAATTCAATTCATGAAAATAGCTTCTTTATAAAAAATACAATAGAAAAATTACGTATAATTGATATCCCTCACTCGATCCTCATAAAGCGAAAAAATTGGATTTGTTGTATTGTCAAATATATAAAATTGTGTATTTTTAAACCTCCTCAAGCCCCGTATTTTAGTGAGACTTCTATTAAATTGTTGTTCTTGTTAATTGTTATTATGTTTAAGGTATTTTTGGTAGACACGTGACAAATTTTTTTTAAATGAGACATTAACATTATAGCTTAGTTTTGTAAGTTCAACCTATTCCAAAATTAACAAATTATATTTAAATTGAATTGACTTCTAATTAGATGTTTGATCATCTTATCTAAAATAATCTAATCTTATAACGATTCGAATGATTTAAACTTAACTAAATTTCGGATCGAGAGCTCGAGTCACTTATTTTAAACTAAAGGTGAGCATAACTTATCTAAATCATTATCGTCCTTGTTAGGATAAGGAAATATGTTACAGTACCCTAAAAGAACAAAGGTCCATGGAGTAATGAGGAAGAGGTGGTTACGTGGAAATGGTGCATGGAAAATGTCCCAAGTTCGTGTGTGGAAAGTGTTGCATCGTGGCCCATCTCCTGATCTTTTATTTGCTTAAATATTGTTTGAATATGTTAATAATTAGTTGAGAAATATCCTTGTAAGTGAGGTAGTTTCTTTAGTAGTGGAGGGCACTAGTTGTTCTATTGTTTATGTGCATTAGTGGAGTCTGAGTTGTGGGGTATTAGTGGTCATGTTTTATTGTTAGTGGTGTCATGGTTTAGAAGAATGGTTATGTTTCATTTATATTTAAACAGTTGCTTAGAAATGAAAGAAAGGAGTTGATTAAAGTTAAATTGTGGTTCAGTTTTCACCCTAAGAAAACACTTACTTTTATTGCTTCTGACTGGGACCTATCAGCATATTCCTTGCTTCTCTATCAATTCAAATGGTTATTTTTGTAGCTTTCTGAATGCATGGCGTATATAGCCTGTTGCTTGGGTGTAAGAGTTGTTTTTGAATTATATTTGGAAAAATTTTCAAGGATGTTGTGAAAAACTATGAACGATTCTAGCAGTTTGATTAAAGTAGAACGTTCATGAATCAATGATACAATTCTCTTCTTTGTTTCTCTTTTACGATGAGCCACATGTCTTCTTCAGGATAACTTTATAAATGTAGCTGTCTATTTGGTTTTACACTTCTGAAAGAAATTCACCTCAGTTCATTGGGAAGGAATCTAATTTGATCTGAAGTTTGCTTTCGAAGTTGCACTTCATGAGATCTAGCAATAAGTATATCGGATACCTGTTTCCTAACAGTTAGATGATTTGAGGAAAATTGATGTGGTACATGCTTTTAGTATGATGCTAGAGTGACCTGGAGTTCTAGCATATGAATCCTTTCTATCTTTTGGATTATGCAGTGTCTTCCTTAGAATAATCCACAAAGAAAGTATACTGATTTTAAAATGACCACATTCGGACTTTGGGAAGTATTATAAGCATTTAAACTTTGTCTTGTTAAAATTTTGGAGATTGAAGAACTGTGTGAACATCTAAAGATTACTGTTCTAACTGAATGGTTGGCTTTCAAGTTGTTAAAATGGGTAGTGTGAGCAGCTTGAGGATTTGATAGTACATTGGTATTCCTTCTGAGCTTTTACATTTAAATCGAGCTATTTTGGGTAAGAAAAGATATAGGCTAACTTGATTACTCGTGATTTGTTCTATGTTGGTCGCAATATGCAATTTCCAATGTTCAACTCAACTATTATTTGTGAAATTGTATTACGAAGTTCACAGGGAAATCTGCAATTTCCATTATTCGACTCAACTATTATTTGTGAAACTGTATCACCAAGTTCAAATGGATTTTATTTGATACCGACTGTGAAGATGCGATGGTAGTGTTTGTCGTTCGTTTGTTTGCGTCAGTGTCACTTCGCTCCATCTTAGCTGACACAAACTACAGTCTCAAGCAATCCATAATTTTTGTTGTCGTTGACTGAGAAGAAAAGGCAAGGTTGTTTCTTTGTGGGCCCATGCATTTGTATATTGACGTTAGCTGTTGTACCTTATAACTGGAGAGAATCTTGTTAGATGTCATTCTTTGACAGTCGAATAAATAGCAAGAGCAGTTCGAAGTTCGGAATCACTTTTAATAAGCTAGCTTGGTTTACTATTTTTGAAAAATAAGTAATTGTATTTGTATCAATAAATAACGAGTTTAACAGCTATCTACGCAAACACCAAAGCAGCAATACAAGATACCAGAGATCTTGTTAAACAACTGGAACAAGTGAGCTACTAGCTTGAAGCTAATGTAATCGTCACCTTTCCCTCACAGCTGGAGTGACTTTATGCTGTAAACCTCTGGCAAAGGTTGCTAATCTGATGTGCATGATATCCTATAATATAAATCATTGTAGTTTGTAGGATCAGCCCCAAATAACCTGGTATTTCTCTCCTCCCGGATGTAATAGATCATTGCAGCAAAGCTTAATTTAAGTAGTTTAGTCATTCTTGTTCTGCAGCTTTAATGTTGAGGCCCAATTGATTACTCCAGGCTAGTCATTGAAGCTGCTATACGCTCTTAAAAGTTGTCTACTTCTGCACCAAATCTATGATGAATATACACAATCGAAAAAAAAATGATTATGCTTTCCATGTTGAGTAAACAAAGCTCACAATGCATGCATGCAATATTGATCTTGAATCTTGATATTATCTTCCGTGGGGAGATGATCACCTATGGCAAACCATAAGATGAGAGAGGGAGAAGGGCTGATATTGTAATCCCACACCAAGCTAAACCATTGCACTTTAATGCTAGAAATTCCCATTAGGATGCTCTTAAAGAATTGGTAGTGAATAACTTGGATTTATCTACAGACCATTGAATTATATCTGGCTTGGAGGAATTTAGAGAATAGGTTGGGAAGTTGTTAGTTATAACTTGAATATCTATGCTAGAATGAAAAGGCCATGACCATTGATTGTTGTTGATGAATTTCTAGACCTTGGTTGTAGGGTGAATTAGGGACCTTAGAGTTTTAAATTCTCTAAGTTAATATAAAGGTCCTAGTGGACGCCAGTGGCCAAACCAAAATGAAGTATCCCTGCCATCATTAATTATATGTTTCATAACCAATTGCATCCATTCTATTGTGTTTAAAATATGTTGAAGGGTCCAAGTCCTACTAGAGTTGGTGTTGAGATTCCAAAGATTATACTTTTTTTATGTGGTACAAATGCACACATTTGATTTATAAGTTCTCATTGTCATGTGTCTAATTTTTATTGCTTTTAATTCTTAATTTTGAATTAGAATTAAATCTTTTTGGTTTATTTATTTATGGTCCAAGATCAATTAAAACTGAAGAAAGAAAAAAAGAAAAAAAAGTAGAAAATAGAAAAGCTTAGAATAATTAAGTTTTTACCTTAACATAACTAGGAAAAACACGCAAAGGAAAAACACGTAAAGAAAAAATACGCAAATCGATGCATTTTTTCCTAGCCTTCCCGCATCTGCCGCAGAGCAGGTTATAACGCTGGAGCATCAGCCAAGGTTTTTAAAGAAGTAAATAGTAACTTTATCAAGAACCCTCAAATTAAATTGTCACATCATCAATAGTGGAGGGTTGAGACAGAATACGCTGAAGAGGAGTTGAGGAGCGAGGCTAGGCAATACGCGATTGCGTTGGCGCTGGGTTGAGGCTACGGGTACGTTGGTGCTGGGTGAGCTGCGGCTGGTGTTGAAATCAGAGAAAAGGGACTTTTATCAGATCATCATTTAGTCATTGTTTGTTAATCTCGTTAATATTTTTCTTGTTAAAGATTGACTGTTAATTGTAATCACTGTTTTATTGCTTGAGTATTTTTCTCATCTTGATAAAGATGAGATTTAAGTATTTGAGAATGATAAACTGTGTTTACACTATGATGGATTGATTTCTTTTTCTTGAGAATTAATGTAGCTATTTTATTTGAATATGTATGATTGGGTACTTGATATGTTGTCTTATTTAATTGTTGTGGTTTTTGAGCTGAATGAGTGTAATAACATGATCAAACTTTGCATCATTTTACTATTAGACGAAGGACTGAAAGGAGAAGTTTAATACTGAACGAGAAACTACAAATGCTTAGGTTAAGAATTCGAAAGACATTGACTTAAGTGATAATTAGTGGTTGAATTTCCTTAATTAATTCGAGGGTTAACTTGTTGAATGCGAAAGTTAGATTTAGTTAATTACTCGATTTTATTTGAGGGCCTTACTATTAATTTCAGTAAGACAACGGTCCAATCATTTTCCCATAAATCATGCATAAGAGATTAAATTAGTAAAATTAATTCTCAAGTATTTTCTACTCGTTTTTGCTTCCAATTTATTCTGTTATTTTCAACTTTAATTTCGTAATTTTTCTTAAAGATTCCACAAAACAAAATTGAGATAAAGTGTTTAGGATTGCATTGTTTTTATCTTTAATTCAAAGTTCATTTTAGTTAACCAATTTCACCTCCGTGGGAGACGACCCTGGGTAATCACTACAACTACCTCGTATACTTGTGAGTAGAATAGTCTAGGTCTTTTTAAAACTTTTTGGGCACAACAATTTTTTGGTGCCGTTGCCGGGGAGGTGTTTAGTGTTTTTGAACTTTAATTAATTTTTATTTTTTTTGTTAAAGTGATTTTTATTGTGTTTGTTGATTGTTTTGTTCGTTCATGCGTACATTTTTGTCGTGTTATTTTCTTGATTTTTTTTTAGTAATTTTCTTGTTAATTCACTATTGTTTTTATTTGATTTATGTGAGGAAGGAAGTCTCACGAAGGTGAACTTGCTTTCTTTATTGACAACGTACATCGGAAAAGAGAACTTCTAAGGGATCTCGAAGACGATCTTGAGGGGTTCAAACTAGAAGATCAAGAGATGGGTGAACGACAGCCAATAATGAAGGAGTATGCCAGACCGATAATTGGTACTGCTACTTCATGCATTTACCTAGGAGAGGCAGCTAGAAACAATGAGTTGAAAAGTATCCACTACAACATACTGTCATCTTTCTATGAGATTCCCAACGAAGACCCTTGAAACTTCATTTAGGAATTCTATACCACTCTTCAGACGTTTCTGTTGGATGGCCTAAATGAAGATCAACTCAGGATGAGGTGTTTCCCATACACATTGAAGAATCGAGAAAAGTCATGGTTGATGACCCTTCCACCCGATTCATTGACTACATGGGAAGATGTGTACAACAAGTTCATGGGAAAGTTTTATTCCCACCAGAAGACTTCTGAGTTGC
>JANIMX020000177.1:515591-527557 GCA_024582655.2 Erythroxylum kunthianum | reverse complement strand
ATTCGATTTGATTATTTTGATTGCTCTAACACGCCACTTTCGTAAGGTATGCACTAGTATATCCTCGGGATGTACGGGTGTATGCTTTGCGGGAGTGGGGTGTTACACCAGGCCCTTATGGCTTCAATCTATATTTTTTTCATCAAATCATTGCCTCTGATCAAGCAAATGGTTTGGATGTTGTTCGAAATTTTTTCAACAAAGGATCCCTTCTCACTCAGTTCAAGAAAACCTTCATCACTCTCATTCCTAAAGGTGGTGAGTAGAAATATTTTTTAGATTTTTGACCTATTACCAATGATCTGGGTATCGTACCGTACCAGTCAATATTGGCCAAAAAATGGTATGATATCAAGGTTAGCTGTATCGGCCACTAGTACAGGTCGATACTAGCGATATTGCATGGTACTGGTCAGTATTCAAAATACCGGCCGATATTGCAATTTTAAAAAATTAGGAGGGTTTTTTGGAAAAAAAATTAAAATCCCCACCCACCCTATCGTTGTCCCCAACTCTCACTCTCTCTCTAGGATTTCTCTCTCTCACTCACTGGTGTGACGGAGGAGGTGGTGGTGGTAGTGGCAAAGAGAGGGGTTAGGAGGAGTAGTAGGACGGTGGTGGTTGTGGTAGTAAGCATTTTGTCTTCTCCTGTTATTACTACTCCATGAAATTTCCATTTCTAAAGGGTTTGTTAGTAAAGAGATGGAATTGAAGAACATAGTCTCTGGATCCTAGGATGTTTGCTTTTGTTGTGGTCAATAGTATAGTCGTGATGAGGAAATTAAAGAAAAGTTGAATTACCAGTTTTGACTTTTGTGTCTTAACCTCAATTTCCAAGAAAACAAGTTTGTAGTAAATGTGAAAAAAAGAAATTGAATATGTGAAAATTTATTATTTTTATTTTTTAGATTGAGGTAAATTATTTAATAATTTAAAATTAAGTTACAAATTTTATAGAAATAATATTTATATATTTAATTTAATATTTTGTAAGTTTTTTCAATTTTATAAATTAAAAACTCTTAAAATTTTAATTTTATTACTTAAATCACCCATTTAATTAAGGTGAAATTATAAGTTAAAGAATTTCATAAATTATATTTAGGTTAAATAAAATTTAAGAATTAGACAAAGTTTGATTTCAAACTATAAATGTTTGAACTTTTTCATAAATATATATTAAGAGTGGAATTGAAGTTTTTAATTTCCATCTTATTTTTTAATAAAACTTTTCAATATCATTTTTTCATTTTAATTTTTTTTTAGGTAAAGAATTATAAATTTAAGAACAATATCATAAGTTTTTTATTATAAGAAATTAAGATATACTTGAATGAAGTTCCAGGTTTTTGTTTATCCTCTTCTTTTAAAATTATATGTAAAATATGTGAAAATTTATGTTAATAAAAATAAATAAATTGTTGTTATTTTAATTTTTGGATACATGGTTGATGTAAAAGTATAAAGTATACAGTACAATATATTAATGAACTATTTTGCAATTTTAAAAAAAATTCAGAGATTATTTCATAAATTTAAAAAATTACCTGAAATGCTACTCGGTGTTGACCGATACCGGTACAATATCGTATCATAACCAAATCTGGTATCGGTATCAATACGTTATTCCTAACATTGTCTATTGCATGTTATAATTCCATCTATAAAATCATTGCAAAAATCATAGCTTATAGGTCAAAGAATGTGCTTCAGAATCACATTAATCCATCACAAGGTGCCTACATCCCTAGAAGAATCATTGGAGACAACATCTTATTGTTACAAGAATTGGTAAAAATCTATTCTAAAAGAATAGGCAGCAAGAATTGTATGCTCAAAATTGACCTAAAGAAAGCACATGATGACTCATCATGGTACGTTCTATGATGAGTCATGCAGTCCTTCCTATCTCCTTTTGGGGATACACCATTGAAATCGTTGCTTACCTTCTAAATAGAGTTTCATCCAAATCGGTTGACAAGACATCATATGAGATATGGAATGGTAGAAGACCCAGATTATCACACTTAAAGATTTGAGGATGTGATGCTTATGTGAAGTGTGCTACATATGATAAGCTTCAAGTTAAATCAGATAAATGCAAATTTGTGGGGTATCCGAAAGAAAGTATCGAATATCAATTTTACCATCCTCTTGAGCAAAAGGCATTTGTCTCAAGACATGCTACATTCTTAGAAAGAGAATTTATTCTCAAAAAAAGTAGCGGGAGTGAGGTAGAACTTAGAGAAGTTCAAGAGCTACAAATACACATCGAGATGGAACAAAAACCTCAAGTTGATACATATAATGTACAACCGAGGGTTAAAGAGACACATAGTCCGTGACATACTAGTAGGATATGTCATCCCCCCACTAGATTAGATCTACATATTGAGTAGGGGAAGGATAATGTATGGCTCATACATGATGAGCCTACTACTTTTAAAGAAGCAATGTTTGACATTGATTCTTTAAAATGGCATGAAGCCGTGAGATTTGAAATGGAATTCATGTATACTAACCAAGTATGGACTTTGGTGGATGCACTTGAAGGTGTTGTACCTATTGGATACAAATGGTTAAAGGTTAAAAAAAGAAGCAAGGAGTTGATTTTGATGAAACCTTTTCTCCAGTAGCTATGCTAAAATATATAAGGATCTTATTGGCTATAGCCATATATCATGAATATGAAATCTGGTAGATGAATGTCAAAATAACATTTCTCAATGAGAATTTACAGGAGGATGTGTATGACACAATCTGAAGTTTTTGAATCTAAGAGAATTCCAAATCAAGTAAGCAAGTTGTAAAAGTCTACTTATGGACTTAAGTAAGCATCACGGAGTTGGAACTTCCATTTTGATGAGATAATCAAAGAGTTTGATTTTATAAAAAAAATGTGGTTGAAACATGTGTCTATAAGAAGTTTAGTGGGAGTGCAATCATTTTCCTAGTGCTATATGTGGATAACATATTACTGATTGAAAACGACATACCTATGCTTCAATCTGTAAAGATTTAGTTATCCAAGAACTTCTCCATGAAGCATATGGGAGAAGTAGCCAATATTCTAAGAATAAAGATCTAAAGAGATAGATTAAAGAGGTTGCTTGGTTTGTCCTAATCCAAACACATAGACAAAGTGCTAGAGAATTCCACAAGGGAATTCTTACCTATGTAGTATGGGATTTCTCTCTCGTAGAGTATGTGTCTTAAGACACAAGAGGAGAGAGATAAAATGGATTGTATTCCATATGCTTCGAAAATTGGATCAATCATGTATACGATGCTATGTACTTAAGCAGATGTTCTTATGCTTTGAGCATAACAAGCAGGTTTTAAGCCAATCCAGTGGGTGTCACTAAACGGTTGTGAAAAATATCTTAAAGTACTTAAGAAGAACCAAAGATGTTTTATTGGTCTATGGAGAAATTGAATTGAGAGTTTAAGGATATTCAGATTCTAGTTTCCAATCAAATCCCTATGATAGTAGATCATATCCAGGGTACATCTTTACTAAAAATGGTGGTGCGGTAAATTGGAAGAGTTCCAAACAACCAATTATTGCAGATTTAATGATCGAGGCAGAGTACATTTCAGTGTCAAAGGAGACAAAGGAAGCGGTTTGGATTAAGAAGTTTATTACTAAACTTGGAGTGGTTCCTAGCGTTGTTGAGCCTATGGTATTATACTATGACAACAATGGTGCTATTGCACAGGCAAAGGAACCAAGGTCTCATCAATGGTTCAAACATGTAATTAGGAAGTTTCACTTGATCAGGGAGATAGTGGAGCGAAAAGACATAGTATTGGAGCGAGTTCTCACTGAAGAGAATCTTGCAGATGCTCTCACTAAACCATTGTCTCATAAGAGACACAATTGACATATGGATGGATATGGTATTAGATGCACAAGCAACTGGCTTTAGTGCAAGGAGGAGATTCTTAGTTTATGCCCTTCCAACTAATCGATTGATTGCAATTTGATGTATGACATTATTATTTGATAAATAAAAGGCATTCTTTATCTTTATATATTAAGTTAATTACATCTGATGTTTTAATACTAAAGGTAAAACCCTTTGAATAATTTCTGTGTAATTGAAATTATGATGAGATCATAATTATGAGACTTAATTTACATTTATGTATTATTCCTAAATATTCCTAGTTGTAGTTTCATCAAGACAGGATATTGATGAAACGTTAAAACCAACATATATCATGTTTCTTTCTTATGAAAAAAGTAATTGATCTCATAAATTAAAGTACGGAGATGCTTAAACTAAAGTGTGGGTGCTTTATTAGAGAATAAGTTCACTGAACTGACCATACTATAAGAATCCTAAATGGAATATTACTTGTGTATCTGTAGATTTCTTTATAATGATGGTTGTATAATTGATCATTAGATTTGAGATTACTAAGGTATCTCGTGTGAGAATTATTGTCTCTTGATGCTACTAATTAACTGTCGTAGGTTAATTCAGTCAGTAGTACTTGGATTAAGTATGAACCATATGAAGATATTTGAGTAAGTCAATAAAGGATTCGTCACTCTAAAGTAATTAGAGAGGATGTTCTACTATTCTTGAATAGTAGTGACTTATGGAATTCTCTGGCCAAAGTGAATTGACATTTGAAAATGTTTTTTCAAATATCAATTATAAATCAATTACTAACTAGCAAGAACGAACATGATTGGATACAAAAGAGTAGACACTATATCCATACTCTATCCAATTGGAACATTAGGAGCGTGTTTACTTACAGAAAACTATTTTCTGGTTTCTTCTTTCAATTTTCATTGAAAATGAAAAAATCATTTTCATTGAAAATTTGAAAAAAGTGTTCATTTGTTATTATGAAAAAACTGTTTTCTATTTTTAAAAACTAAAAATCGTGTTCAATTATTGTATTTCAAAAACGTGTTTATTATTGTTTTTGGATAACGTATTTTCAGTTTGAAAAACTATAACTTTTTTAACAAATAATTTTTTTGAAAACAACCTAGACTTGTTTTCTAAATTCCTTTTAAAATTTGAAAATTAAGAAAACAGTTTTCACTTGAAATTTTTATAAAAATGTCTAATATAAACACAAACTTCTATTTTCTGTTTTTATTAGAAAAGTTTTCTTGAAAACAACCTCAGTTTTCTGTAAGTAAACACGTCCTAAGATTTCACGTAATTAGAGATTCTTAAGCTACTTAAAAACCACCCTTAAAGGAAAGGGTATAAAGATTTTTATTATCTCTTTTAATCAATTTTTATTAATTTTTTTGTTTAAGATATGAGGGTGAATCTTGGAGTAATAGTAAAAGTTACACCTTTGTAACTAAAATGTCACATATTTGAGTCACGGAAATAGTCTATTTGTAAAAAAATATTAATTTTTTTTTACGTATATTTAATATTACTCGTTCAATACGCACAAAATGAAAAAACTAAATTTGTTGTGAAGGTGTTCTCGTACAATTATAATTACTCTTCAACTAGAAGACACCAAGTTGGGCATGCCCATATCAGTTTATCTCCTCTCTCTTTGTTTTAATTAACCAAGTACAAGGTGGTCCATAGATAAAAGGCATCAAGTGAATATCTCCAAGAAATTTGGTGCATATGAAGTTATACACTGAATTAAACAAAAAGCTACCCATCAATCAATTTCTGGTAGTTCACCCAACTAGCTACCTAGCTAGCTGGAACTATATGCACCCTACATTTGAACTACACAATTTTAATTATAACCAAAATTATATATATATAAAAGAAATTAGACCCTTTTAAGTGTCAAATTAATGACCCTTTATGTTCCTTAATCCAATCATAATCAAATTAGGAGGTAATTAAGATGAGTATTACCTGCAATAGAGGTAGTCCACCAACTTGGTTCAAAATATGAACCACTTCTTCATTTATAATCATGTGAGGAAGCATCTTAGCTTTTCATGATCTCCAAGGCTTTATTAATAGTAGAAGGGAGAGATAATTATGAAAGTTAAGTTTTGATTAGTATGTATTAATTTATTGTTAGTACTTAACTAGAACACACACACACATATCATTTTCTTAGTTCGATTTACTTTAATATCTCTTGTTGTTAAAAACGGATCAATTTATTAATTAATTGGTCAATTTTTGTAAATTAGTCGGTCAATTTTTGTAAATTAATAAGTTTTTATAAACTAAAATTAATTAATTGCTTTTATTTAACAATCATTTTTAATTAAATTTCAATAAATAAAGATAATATATTTTAGATTATTTAATTTTATTTAATCTTTAGTCGATTTTATGACACCTCTTATCTTACCATTTTAAATTTTGGTCCAATTTTTAAAACATTGGTTAAATCAAGTTATTTATTTAAAATATATTAATTTTAAATTTTTGTTTAGTGTTCATCCGAAAAAATTACCATAAAATTTGTATAATATATATATAAAAAGAAAAAATTAGAAGTTGTAAAAGTTTGTTATGAACATATATGTAACTTTTGGCATTTTAATTATTTGAAGCATAAGATCTTCTAAGAATTGAGAGGTAAATTTAAAATTTTGTAAGAAATTCGTTTTTTTTATTATTTTGGTAGGTAATTTAATTAATTTGTTTTCTTAAGATAACCATTTGCCTTTGCTCCATATTTATAGACATAGCACCTAGACCTAGTCACATGGTTATCTAAACTGAGTACGTGGGAAAAGAACGAAAGATGCTTAATTTGACCTTCAAGTTGTACGTAAAAAAGCTATTGAATTCCTAACACAATGATCAATCCATTTATGATACTGTTTGTTCTGAGTTTTTTGAACATGCAATAAAAACAAAAATACCCAAAAGATTATTTTTTAAATATAAAAAAACTAAAAGCCTTAAAAGAGACATGATATGATACATCATATATTTCAATCTTAAAATTTAATCAATATTTTTTTGCTTGAATATACTTAAAATAATATAAACATTTATATTAATAAAAATCATTAAAATAAACCTAAAATTCGATTTTTTTAAAAATAAAATATAACATTAAACTACCTAATCTCCTACTAATTAATATTACTCTCTCTTACTAATATGATGAAAAGACATTAAACATAATTCAGATAATAATTTTTAAGATTATCATTAATTTCTTCATTCAAATTTTATTTTTCGGGTTTAAAATATTTTTTAAGAGTAATCTTTAATAATTTTTTAATAAAAAAGTGTGTTTGAAATATATATGATTTCCATAATAAGTATATGAAAAAGACCCATGTCCCCTAGTTCATTGTTCTTCTTATCTAGTGATTGATGCTTGTAACCACTACTAATCAACTACTTTATATGTTTCACTGATTTTAATTGCATAATTCATTAGCTTCCTATAGCCTTATCAGGACACAATCATGCATGCAGACTAGGCAATTTCCAGCTGCTGACTTTTCTTCTATTGTTTATTCTGCATATAGTAGAAACTTTAACAATCTCAAAATCCAAACTCCAATTATTGCAACTAACAACAAATTTAATTTCTCAATTTTGCCGAGTGATAACTGAGGCACATTAATTATACATAACTTTTCTTTTGATTGTTTTCATAACTTGAACACGTGATTTTCTAGTCACAAATGAATAATTTTACGGTTACTTTAAACTCGAACACAACTCAAAACTCAACGTTAAATTACAGTCGAGCTGTTTTGTTCGAGTAAATAATTAAACACATAATAATACAATTCTCTTATTATTTTCTTCAATTTCTAGATTAAACTCTTTAAATATTCCATAATCTTAGCTTGAATCAGCTCTTAGATAACCTTAAAATATGATATCTTCTTCCAGATTGTATACGTACCAGTGAGGAAACTCTTTCCACCATAAACTTTGTGAGTGAATCATATATCGGTTATAAATATGAGAGCATGCCAAGCAACCTTCGTTGAAACATTAACTCCTTATCTCCCTCTTTCTCTGTCTCTCTTTCTCTTTTCCACTCCATTTTGTTCACCCACATAAGGTGACCAAAAGGTCCAAAACCAAAAATGGTGTTCCCATCACCAACTCACTCTCTTCCTCGTTATATTTTCTCATGTTCTCTAGCAATACATCTTGCCCTTTTATGCACTGTAAACGCCATAGTAAAGCTGCCACCTAACTTGACAATTCCTGCAGTATTCGCATTTGGTGACTCCATTGTTGATACAGGAAACAATAACTATCTCCGTACCCTGATCAAGTGTGATTTTCCTCCATATGGAATAGATTTCCAGGGAAAGCTCTCCACTGGCAGGTTCTGCGATGGAAAAGTCCCTGTGGATATTGTAGGTAAGCTACCAAAACCACAAGAAGTCAAGTACTTTCTCTTCCTCAATTATAGGAACGAGAAATAGTGCAATGGAATAGTTTCAACGTTCTTCTAACCCTTCTACTGATTACTCCAGTTTTAGCTACTATGAAACATATTTATTATTATTATTTATAACATTAATGATCACCGATATCTGCTAATTATTGAAACATTGCAGTAGTAGTACTAGAAGGGGAAAGAAGAACAAAAGAGCAATCATCTTCCTCGTACATGTTTTCAGGACATGATTAATAAGGAATTAAAATTCAATGGATAAAGTATAAGAAGATGGGGAAGAGAGTTGTAATGTATGGTGTGGTCCACGAGCCAATTTAAGACATTTCCCTGAAGAAACTGGTACAAGTATTTATATGCCAGAGCGGTCCCTGTTCTAAATCAAAAGCTCAATGTTAGGGTTAATTCTTAGTTGTTGCAGATAACAACAACAGCAGTTCTTGTTTCTTAGTTGTTGCAGAGAAGAGTTCTTGTTTTGTACGAAACTTTTCATGGAGAAATTGGAATTTGACTTTAATTGTTTCTTTTTTGTCCTTTTTCCTTTTTCTCAAGTTCATAACTCTCAATTTCTTGGTTTAATTTCAGCTGAAGAACTGGGAATTAAGGAAAGTGTTCCTGCATATTTGGGCTTAACATTGAAACCTGAAGATCTCATGACAGGCGTAGCTTTTGCTTCAGGTGGTTCAGGTTACGACCCATTGACACCTAAGTTAGTGGTATGTGTTACGTACGAGGTGGTCTCTACACAGTTACATGCATGTTAATTTCAATTATTTTTATGTTTTAAAAATTATTATTATAAATTTTCGTTATTTTTTATTAATTTTTATTTATTAAGAGTGCTATAATGACGTTGTATTAAATTTTAATACATTGTTTAGGTACAAAATTAGAATAAATTAACCAAAATATGTTGATTTTTTTAATTTTTATGTACATTATTATTTATTTATAATACAAAAAATTTATTATTTTCATTAATTTTTCATTTATTTAGAATCTCAAATTATGTTATATTAAAATTTAAAATTTTTAATACGAGGTCGTTTCTTATAAAAGATTAGATGAAAATTAATAAAATATTATGTAATAGTTAAATAATAATATAAGGATAAAAAATAATTTTCAAAATATGAAAAAAAGATAAAATCACAAAAGATCAGCTGAATCTATTCTAAGTTTCTAACCCTAAAATTATCGGTGACGATTGGTTATTACAGTCAGTCTTGTCGTTATCGGACCAACTGCAATACTTCAGGGAGTACGTAGGAAAGCTGAAAATGATTGCTGGGGAGGAGAGATCTAACTTCATTGTAGCAAACAGCGTATACTTAGTAGTAGCAGGAAGTGATGATATAGCAAACACATACTTTACTCTTCGGGCAAGGAACTTACAGTACGATGTTCCTGCTTACACCACTCTCATGGCTAACTCAGCTCAAAGATTCTTACAGGTAATCCAATTACTTACTCTCTGTTTAAGTTAATGCCATTTCTTTTTTTACTTTTCGTACTTTTTTTTAGTTAATAACTCTTCGAGAACATGCAATTCGGTCAAGTCGTTTGGTGAATTCACGAGTTCATGTAGGGTTGACAATGGATCAGATCAGGTTATGATCGCTATGACTTCAGACCTGATCCTTCTAAACACCCAAAACTTGATCAAGACCTAAAATAACATCGTCTTATAATGAGAAGTGTCAGTTATTTGGGTCTTAGGTCGACTCTATGTCTGAGTTCAGCCCGAAGTCTGAGTTAACTCGATCCTACCAAGCTTCGGGCCACCACCTCCAACTTCATATATTTAAACGTGTTTTGATTGGAGAGGTTGGGATTTATTTTGACAGGAATTGTACGATATGGGAGCAAGAAGGATGATAGTTTTAAGTGCACCACCAATTGGGTGTGTACCATCTCAGAGGACTTTGTCAGGAGGAATACACAGAAACTGTGCAGAAGGACATAACCAAGCCGCCAAGCTGTTCAACTCCAAGTTGAACTCAAAGTTGCAGTCACTTAGCAGCAGCCTTCCTGATGGTAGATTTGTATATGCAGATGTTTACAACCCATTGATGGATCTCATACAAAATCCAAATAAATATGGTAATTCTTTCCTCTCTCTTTTTTTTCTATCTCTCTCTTTAAATTCAATTATCTTTTAAAATAAAACTCAGATTTTGTTATACAATTGGACATCTTGTAATATTTAAAGATTATATATTTTTAAATAAGAAGATGACCCTGTCTTTTTATATTTTGTAATTATGGTTTAAGTTTTTGGGAAAAAGGGGAAAAAAAACTTATTATATGAGCCATGCATGAACAAGAAGACATGTACTAAAAAGCCAAAGGACAACATTGTTGTTTGTTTTTCAGGTTTAGAAGTGTCCCTCAGAGGATGTTGTGGTACAGGAAACTTGGAGGTCGCTATCCTGTGTAATCAATTCACTCCTCCTTGTGGAGATCCTTCTAATTATGTGTTTTGGGATAGTTACCATCCCACAGAAAGGGCATATAGAGCACTCATCGAGCCAGTTGTGGCTAGGTATATAAAATTACTTGCTTGAGTCTGAATCCGAATCCGACCTGAACTTGAATCTAAGCTCCAGACACACTCATCATTACGAGTTGTGCATCGTTTTCTTTCTTTTTCTGTGATCCATCCAAGTGGGAGAGTCACTGTCGATCCTTAAAAAAGATGTCTACTTTCCAACTATCTGTAACCTAACACTTATATGAGTTTCAGCTTTGTTCTTCAATGTTCAGGTCTCAAGACACTTTGAGTACCTTTTGTAGTATAGTTTTAAGGTTCTCATTTCTTTTCCTTTTCTGTTCTAGAAATTGAGAAATTGAAAGTTGAAAGTGAAATTATTATTATTATTATCTTGATCTTAAAACTTAAATTTTACGAAACAAAATGAATAATTCTTGCATTTAATTCATCTGTTACGGATTTTAGGTTAATACAAGTCAAGTAAAGTACAATGAAATAGAAATTTGGCAGCTCATTTATGGTCTATCCTTAGAGATTTTTGTCTGAATGAAGGTCGTCTAAGAGAAACATAATTATAAGTTGCTGCTCACCTACATTTGGTTGGTTTATTTAAGGCTGTCTGGTTGTTGGAAATTTAATTTTATGGGTCGGTGAAATTTTTATGGAGACTTTATATTTTGTGTGGTTCCCAGACGATATATGGGTAGGTGACATAACTCCAAACTTACCACTTAATTTTTAATTTTTTAAAAGGAATAAATATAAGTTGTTTTTTATTTCAAAAACTTTTCTAATTCAATTATCAAGACTTAGAAATCACTCGATATCTTAGGTGACATTCAAGTTAGATATGCAAGCCATTATAAATTATTTAAAAGACATCATACTTAACATTTTTAAATTTCAATAATCACTATATATATATATATGTTCAACTTGTGTTAATTAAGGTTGGCAATCCTTTAATCTAGTCAAATTTAATTTGGATCGTTAATTTTATATTGGTTCAATTTGATTTCTCATTATTATTAGTTAGAGTTTTTTATAGTCCATCTTTCTTCATGTGAATCGAATCTCCAAGCTTCTCTTCAAGGAAAAGGCCAATATAGCCTTGTATTGCTGT
>JANIMX020000177.1:416364-428174 GCA_024582655.2 Erythroxylum kunthianum | reverse complement strand
ATTTTTATTTAACAATATATTTTTAATTAAATTTTAAATTATTCGAAAAATAAGGACAATATCTTTTAATCATATTTCAAAATTTTAATTTTATTAAATCTTTAGTCGGTTTGATAACAGTCTAATACTGATTGAACCATTTAAATTTTAAATTTTTTGTCTTACCGATTTAACTTTCAATCTAATATTTAAAACATTGATTAAAACAATATTATTAACACGAATTTGCTTCAAATTCAACTCAAATTTGCCATGGCACAAGCTGAGGAAGCGGTCAATATTAGGAGGGAAAGGAGTACCGATGAAGAATTAAAGGAGTGCATAATTATTTTAAGATTTTTGGTATTTTAAATTTATTAAATAATAATTTTATATATGAAAAATATAATGTATGTTACATGATAAAAATACTCAATTGACATGACACATTAACAGACAATTTAACATCAGGCTATTTTTATAAAAATTTAAAAATTTAAAAACATGTAGTGTCACTTTTTATTTTAAAATTGAGTAAAATTTAAATTTGTTATAATTAAAATTATTAAAACACATTATACTACATTTGATGGTAAATTTCAATTTAACACTCATTGAACGGCTAACTCATTTTATTTCAGTGTAGTCCGATATCGTTTGCTTTACAAGAAATATGTGATACAAGATTGACATTTTAATTGATTTTAAAAATTCATATGAGGGTGACGTGGACATAAAACAAACATTAAAAAGAAAAAAAAATAAAAGAAAAGACATATTTGGCATTAATTTCGATGTGAATTTGATGCCAAATAAATGTAAAATATTTAATATTCCTTAATCCAAACATATATTTTTTTATTTGCTTTGTCAACAAATTTATAGAAAAAAAAAACACTAAACGAGTCTCAAAAAGGACATATTTTCCTATGAGAACTTTCTATTTTGCACATAAAATCTTAATGTATGTAGGGATGCCCCACTTTAGACTCGACTTGAAGTCCGATCAGACATGAGGTAAATGGACCTAAGCTCAAGCCCATCTAGGCTCGAGACGATCGAGCCCAGCCTTGAATTTGACTTAGCCCGACCTCTTTTTTATTTCCTTAGTTAAAATGAAAAACAACGTTGTTTTCAGTAAAAATGGCGTCGTTTTTTTGTAATTATTAGGCCTTAGTATGGATGACAACTAGGCACTATAGGGCCTCGGGCCAAAATTTTCTAAAAATTTAGGCCTAATATAGGGCTAAGACTCGGGTTGTTTCAGGCCCAATCATGTTTGGGCTCAAGTCCGCTACCTCGAGTATGATCAAGTCTCAGGTCGAGTATGAGCCCCAGATATAGAGGGTCAAGCCGAGCTATGGTCTATGCCTAAATGCCTTTGCAGGCTCAACTCGACCCATTTTCAGCCTTAGAACTTAGGTCGAGTTAATTAGATTCGAGGTCAAGTTTGGGCCTAAATGCTATCCTAGGCTCTTACCTGACCTATTACCATATCTAAGCTTTAGATCGGGCTAATCATACTCAAAATTGGATTTGGGCCTAAATTTCATCCCTAAATGCGCATTTAATAATCATTACTTAAAATTTCAATTCAAGTGATTGGTTTGAATGTTTATCATATCTCTAAAAATTAAAAGATGCAAATCGCATTGGCTTAAAATATTTTAACATTTATTTAATTTTTTTGATAATTTGCTAAAAAAATATTTCTTTTTTCCAAGAACATGGTCACCGAGCAAGAGCCAGTGAGGGTAACGAATTAGTCATACACGAGCTAAAACCCTATGAAATGTCCAACACATAAAGTACTGTTTTGATTCCTTTGATCCATTTATAGAAGGGCCCAAGAAACTACACTCCAAGAACCTACAGTCTGAAGTTCAAGTGGGTTTGCCGAGCACGGCCCGAATAAATTACCCGAAACAATATCGTTTTGACCAGGCGGTCAAATCGTCCAAATCTTTCAAACGAATATTCAAACTTGAATTCGATTTGAAGTACAATCGAATTGAATATAACTTTTTAATAGTAAAATAGACCAAATTTATTTAGAACCGAGCAATCATACTTGTTTTTCATAAAATATTTTCATATGAACTTACAATTGAATCGAGTTGTGTGTTTTGTGTTTGATTAGGTTTTGGGTCGAATCTTGACCCGAGCCTAAGTCCAATCCAACTCAATGCCATCTCTAACTACACTCCATCTTCCAATGTTGGGTTGTTAGAAAGAAGCTCCAAGGAAGTTTCTTGAGTGAGGTTCCTATCTGAAATTTACCCCAGAGAACTCAAAAGATGACGAAAGAAGTCAGTGAGAACCATTAGACTCATAGTCCCATGTCCTATTCAGACCATGACTGAGAAAGGCAACAACCCTGGAATGGATTTGTCTGGTCTTCCTGGAAATTCTAAGATGGTCCACTCAGTTGCTAATGGGGACATCATCATAGCGGCTTCTAACTCTTGACTTTTCGGTTTGAATTTTGGTTTGAAATTTAAAATAAGATAGTTGATTGAGATTAAAAAAAAAATTGAATCCGATTTATAAATATTAATTTTATCAAACTTATTATTTATTCAAATGAAAATGGATCGATTATAACTCTTTTAGAGACCACGGTCGACCCGATGCCCAATCCAAAAACCTAAATTTTAGTCTAATTTTGATTCTTTTGAATAAGACAATGTCATTTTAATCAGTCGATGATTTTTATTAATTGAATAAAATTACTTTATTTTAATATCAGATTTTAGAGTTTAAGTTCGAACTCAATTTAAAATTTAAATTTAAATTTTTATATTTGACTTTGACAATAACATTAACAACAATCAGTAAAAATTCTGTTAATACGCGGAATCTGAAGAGGTCCAGTAATACGCAGCCTTATTCATAACTAGTAGAGAGGTTGTTGTTGTTATTGTTAATGTTGACCTAAATCTTGATTAAAATAAATTTAATTTATTGACTTCGGGCCTATTTGGTTGAGCTGATAGTTGATTATAAAAAGTTAACTTTAGTAACTTATTGAATCAGGAGCTGTTTGAGGCTTTAACAACTATCAGTAACTATTTGATGTCTTTTACCAAACAGCTGTTAATTAAATCAGGAACTGTTTGAGAGTACTAGCTCCTCTCAAACACTAAGGCCCTGTTTGTTTGAGTTGATAGCTGATTGTGAAAAGCTAACTTTAGTAACTTATTGAATCAGGAGCTGTTTGAGGCTTGAACAACTATCAGGAACTATTTGATGTCTTTTACCAAACACCTGGTAGTTGAATCAGGAGCTGTTTGGAGCTATTAGTTCCTCTCAAACGTTAAAACAAAGAGGCTCTGAAACAAAGAGGCTCTTCTAATCATCTGAACTAATTTTGTCTTCCCTAATTACGGTAATAACAAATACATATTACCCTTAATTGTTGGTTTTGATTTGAATATTGACTTAGTTGGTTCAAACTTCAAAGTCTGCCATGAAAGTTGACGGTGTTTCCACATGTAATGTAAATGATTATGCACTTTCGTTCCAGATTCTAACAAACAAGATTCTTTATATTTGAAGGCTTAAACTTAAATTTATATTTTCACATTTGAAAGATCTAATTGGATGCATTAATAGTTCCATTAATGAATTTATTGCAAGAAAATGCATTTCCCAACCACCCTTTTCACTAAACTTGCAAAGACTAAAGACTTCTGATTTCTTCCATTAAAGAAGTGTTCAAATTACAGGTGAAGTACAGTGATGTTACGCAGATGTTTCCCTCTAAATTATCCTACACAACCACCAGCACCTTGTCAGGACTTGCATATAACCTTGTTAAATACCTGAGCAAGCAAGCTTAACTTTTCATGTAAAACCTCACTTTCAATCTCATCTCCGAAATTCTCTCCAAGCTCTCATGGCTCAAGAAGCTCCTAACCTAACACAAACTGTTTCAGGCTGGGCAGCTCATGACACTTCTGGCAATATCACTCCTTACACTTTCAAGAGAAGGTCTGATCATTTTTTTTTTTCATTCCTTGCTTAGTTTTTGAACTAACAGGTCTTGTAATGAACAGAGAAAATGGGATCAACGACGTGACTATAAAGATACTGTATTGTGGGATATGTCACACCGATCTTCACTATGCGAAGAACGACTGGGGAATCACCATGTACCCTGTTGTGCCAGGGTGAGTGAGTCGGTATCCTGAACTGAACCTGTGTTTTAGTTTCTCAGGTTTCAGGAATTTTACAAGTTAGGTGTTTCGATGTATATTGTTTTTTCAGGCACGAAATCACTGGTGTGATCACTGAAGTGGGAAGCAGTGTGAAGGAATTCAAAGTTGGAGATAGAGTTGGTGTTGGGTGCTTGGCAGCTACGTGTTTGGAGTGCGAGTTCTGCAAAAGTTCTCAGGAAAATTACTGCAACCAATTGCAGTTTACCTACAATGGCATTTTCTGGGATGGTACTATCACATATGGTGGTTACTCAGACATGCTGGTTGCTGATCACAGGTGGGTTTTATATATCGGTCTGCAATTTATCGTAATTTAAAGTATGGTTTAAATGTTGTTGACATTGATGAAAAAACTGAATTTGATGTGAAGGTACGTGGTAAGAATACCAGAGAACCTACCAATGGATGCTGCAGCACCATTGTTATGTGCTGGGATTACTGTGTTCACACCATTGAAGGACAGTTCACTTCTGGATTCACCAAAGAAGAGGATTGGAATAGTTGGTCTTGGAGGTCTTGGTCACATAGCTGTGAAGTTTGGTAAGGCATTTGGTCACCATGTAACTGTTATCAGTACCTCTCCGTCCAAAGAAAGAGAAGCCAAAGAACGACTAGGAGCTGACGATTTCATAATCAGCACAGACCCTGAACAGATGCAGGTTTGTTATCCTTTATTCCCCATAAGAACATATTCCAACACTTTCCAATGCACCAAATAACTATGTTTGACTGTTCCAGGCTGGAAAGCGAACTCTCGATTTTATATTGGATACAGTATCAGCTAACCACCCTCTGGGACCAATCCTGGAATTGCTAAAAGTTAATGGGACTTTGTCAGTGGTCGGTGCTCCTGACAGACCCTTTGAACTGTCAGCTTTTCCTTTAATATTCGGTATGACAATAGATCGGATCGAGCTCTGGCAACTAATTTTTTTCATTTCATTTCGCACAAAGTCGAATCTGAAGTACTGAAAATTGGGTTGATTGATCTGTTTTGCAGGCAAGAGAACGATAAAGGGTAGTATAATAGGAGGGATCAAAGAGACACAAGAGATGCTGGAGCTGTGTGGGAAGCATGAGATCACTTGCGACATTGAAGTTGTTAAACCTGAAGAGATCAACCAAAGCATGGATCGTCTTGCAAGAAATGATGTTAGATATCGATTCGTCATTGACATGGCAGGAAATTCATCAAAACTATAGGAACCTGAAGGAGTCATATTCTTCTACTTAGCTACTGAATCTGCAGGATTTGTTCTGTCATGTTTGAGAGAGGAGATTATGATGACAACCCTTTGATTTAATCGCAACACTTTTAAAAAGTCATCTTTATAGTATTTTTTTAATTATTATACAACTCATTCTATCATATGTTATTAGTTTGCTATGTATTTATAACTTCAAACAACATCGTATGGAAATTTTTTGTCATTTTGAATTAAAGATAATTGAAGAATTAATAGAAAATAATAGAGAGAATTATATAATGGTTAAATAATACCATAAAAATAAATAATAATTTTGAAATTATGAATATTTAAATAAAAATAAAAAATCTCTCTATACAAGCTATCAAGTCAAAAAAAGAGAGTGAATTACAATTCTTGAGTCTCATGATCAACCGTTAAAAAACTCAACTGGCTCGATCAGATGAACTGTAAAAAATTTAAACTATCTAATTTATTGGTTCGGTTTTTAACTTTTTGATCCAATTTACTTGAACAACTCTTGTTATTAAAAATTGATCAATTTATTAATTAATCGGTTAATTTTCGTAAATCAATAAGTTCTTATAAATCAATTAATTTTCATTTAATAATATATTTTTTCAATTAAACTTTAAATTCTTCAATAGGTAAGACAATCTCTTTCAATCATATTTCAAAAATTTTAATTTTATTTAATCTTTAGCTAATTTTATGACAATCTAATACCAGTTGAATCTTTTAAATATTAAATCTCTTGTCTTATTGGTTTAACTTTCGATCCGATTTTAAAAACATTTCTCATGATAATGTTTGTCTTCTAATTACATAACTTCTTGGCAAAATGTAATACATATGTCTTCTTTTCTTAAATTTTCCATTAAAAAGCTTAAGAAAAAAAATTAATAAAAAAACAAAATGGATATAAAAGAATTTTCAATAATGAATCAAATCATAAATCACAAGAAAAGTTATATCTAGTAATTTGATTTAATTTTATTAAAAGCACGACGGTGACCTGGCGATCTACGTGACTTGTGTGAGTGAAACTGCATCGTTTCGACACGTTCCACCACAGGGTGTACAACAAAATTTATCCAACTAAGTTTCTATCATTCACTAATAGCATATTTCAAATATGGAAAAAAATTGAAATAAATATTCAATTCTTGTGAATTACAAGACCTATTTAGATAGCTTAAACCCAAAGATAGAATCTTAACTCCATTTCTGGAGGGCACAAATAGCAGTGAAGTAAAGCCAAGATAATGAGTAATTTAGCATCATAGTTCATACTCCACAGGGATATAGAGACACACAGTAGGTTTGAAGTTGACCTGGGGATGATGATCCAGTGATCGGAGTGATTCCCGATGAATGCATTTTGTTGCAGCACCACAAGAATTTTCTCATTCCAATCCAAGGGAAGCATTTTCATCAAAGCATTCCAGTAGGATTCGGTTCCCATCTCTCAGTTTCTTGTATTCCTCGAGTGTTGATAGTGAAGCCTTTGTCTTCAGCCAATCTGCTGGCTTTGGCATGATAATAGCAATATATCCTTCTCGATCGGCCTGCAATTTAGTCGAGAAAGTACCATGAGGATTCTCTAAGCCACTGGTTGTGACTCAAATGGAAATAAAGAATTGCTGCTAGCTCTACAACAAAGAACTCTAAGGACCAAACCATGAAATCAAATATTTTCCATCCTTCCTTACAACAACAGATAGGAGATCATCAACACAAAACTGATTCTCACCGACGAATTCAGCAATCCCGGATGTTTGATTAGCCGATCATTTACTTCTAGGAGGGAGCCCTTAACACAACATCTGTCAGAGTTCAAGAACGAATGTATATATGCGTTTTAATCCTGCAAGAAGGAATCAGAATAGGGAAAGAGCAAAAGTGCAAAAGGTCGACCTCACAATATACGAATTGCCATTGGTGCAAACCTTACACAAAGCTGTGTTAGATTCAAAGTGTTGTGCATTCTGCAGAAACCAAACACAAGAAAAATAAATAAACCCAAACAGTTGATGATACAGTTAGTTCATCAACCACTAAAAATCAAAGGTCCTCTTCAAATTGGAGCTCAACACCTCAAATTCTATACCAGAGTAAGTAGCTTTACTTAATGGAAAAACAGTACAGGTTTGATAAACCTTTTTGCGTTTTCCGGTGACCTTAATGCCACTACGATCAGACTTCCCCACGTTGAAATCAACGGCCGTTATTCCACCATCATCCTTGAAAGCCACATGGGTCGGTGCCAAACCGATCACACACAACCTTTGTAAGGAAAATTACAATGAAATTACTACAATAAGCATTGAATCAGTCACAAATAACCAAATTATTTAACAAAAGGTTAAATCTTCATATACCCATTTGCGTGCCGATAAACATACTGGTCGTGTCCCGGTTTTATAAAATCTGTCGGGAATTACTTAAAATTACGTCAAATTCTTGTTTAAGAAGAACAGCACAAAAAAAAAAACAAAAACAGACAGGATTTAAGGTTGTCCCCGAACCTGGAGCATAGTACGAGACGAAATTGGTTTCAACTGCAGAGAGAGGGGTGTCGGGAAAATCTCGGAGGTCAGGGACTAGCAGATTATGCAACTCTTCATCTTCAACTACCAAACTTTCGGCTTCTTGTTGTTTCGATTCCTCCTGTTGTTCTTGTCGTTGGATGGCGTCCCTGTCTGGTGGATTGTTCGATTGGTTCATTGAGGTTTAAGGTACAGAGACACAGATACATTTGATGGATTCGGTTTCAGTCAAAGCTCAGAAGTGTCTTGACGGCTAAAGCAGGCAAGTCTTCATGCTTTGGACTAAGATTTTGTTTTTGAGTTCGAAAATTAGGCTTGTTCAGTTTGGTTACAGTGGATCTGCAATTAATTGGGCCTTAACAATGTTTGGTCTATAATATTTAATAACCTCTTTATCAAATTAAAAATTATTCTTCCAAACTCTTGATTGATTTTAAGAATAGCAAATTAATTCGAATTTGACGTAAAATAAAAAAATAAATTTATTTAATTAAGTTTATCCTCGAATTTAAATGTAATAATTTTTAATATCTAATTAATTATACTAAATTAAGCTTGAAATTGATTGATTAAAACAAACTTAATTAATTTAGAATTCGAATGTATATTAAAATGTTTAGTTTAAATTCAATTAAATTATAATAAAATAATCATCATTATCTTTTAAAAATAATTCAAATTTAATAAAAAAATATTAAATTAAATTAAATTTATTTAATAAATTCTTTCTCAAATTAAAAAAAAATTATTCTCAAAAACTCTTGATTGATTTTAAGAATAACAAATTAATTTGAATTTGACATAAATTTAAAAAGTCAAATTTATTTAATTAAGTTTAGACTCATACTCGAGTTTTGAAATTAATAGTTTTTAATATTTAATTAACTATACTAAATTAATTGAATTTAGTTTAACTATGAATTAATAGATCAAATGAAATTTAATTGATTTAGAACTCAATTTTGATTTAAATATTTAGACTCAGTTGAACTTAAATTTAAATTCTTAGTCTATATCATTTAATAATTTCTTTCTCAAGCTATAAATTATTCTTTGGTCTCATCAAAAAATGATAAAAATAAATTAGTTCATCTCAATCTAAATTTAAGTTAATCGATTTGAATCGAATTAACTGGCTTTAGATCAGACTCAAACTTTTCTTTAAGAAAAATTGAACGTCGAATTAATGATTTTTTTACATAAACAACATCGTTTTCTTAATTTTTTTTAAAAATTAATCGAGCTTAATTGGGCTTCAAGCAGCCCGAAAGCCCAATAGAGTTCAAGCTCTAGGATTGATCCAGGCCTGAACACGAAAGGACTGGGCCATACCCAGCCCATTACCAACTCTACTCTTGATTAAGAAATTGCAGAAACAATAACCAAAGAGTATGACCTGAGAGAGGGATCAACTCCTTACTCTCTACACCACCAATATCCCAAGATGACCAAAAACTAACTAACTCCATACCGTACCCGTATACTTATATTATTCTATAGTATTCTTTCATGGCCCCCACCTCCCATCCTCCTCTCCTGACCAGCCATCTTGTGATTCGAACTCGTAACATTCTGGTCAGTATATTAGATAAATTATTGGACGGACGTAATAATTCATAAATTAAGTAATTTGAATAAATTATTTATTCATTGTTAGAGTGAAGAGAAAAAAGACAACAAATGTTCATATTAGAGAAGAAGACCACAAATGTTCCAATCCATTTCTGCCTCCGTCCACTTCGACGGCTCCAAGGATTGAGGAAAACACACTCAAGCTCACATCACAAGACTCAAGTGAACCCTTTTATTGCTTTTGGTCCTTCCAAAACGACTCAAATCCCAGATCACACGTACAAAAGAAAAAAGAACATCATCACCTAACGACCTTACAATCTAACCTAATCTCCTGTCCACCAGAGATGCTGCTCATTTTGATGATGGCCTTGACAAAAGCCTCCTCGAACTCTTCTTGGGAGCTGGCAAATTTGGACACCAATGCCTTAGTTTTTGGGGTAGTGAGCAGAGCTTGGTCGGACGAGAAGACGCTGTTGCCTTGTAGAAGTAGCTTGTAGTAAGAGTTGTCGAACACTGTCGATGTAGAGTCTAGAGGAGAACCGGCGTTCCTGACTTTGTTGTGCATAGGACAAACTTGTCTTAAACTGGCTGCGAAGGATGGACTCATCGTTGGATCGATGTCGTGAGACGCATTGAAGTTGTGGATTCTGTTCTGCAACGATGAACAATGAGAGAACCCTAGAGTGTGTCCTCCTGAAACAAGATTCCCAAGTGCAAGAAAATGAGTATTATTCACTACTACACTAATCCCAGATTGAATATGTTTTAGCGGATAGGTAATTTCTGATGATTCGCCTTTGCAATGGCAATGGATGAGGCCGGGTTCGGATTCAAACCCAAAATTTGGCTCAGTCTGGCGGATTGCCAAGCCTATGGATGTGTGTTATTACCTGAGAGAGCGACAAGATCTTCCATGGAAAGGCCTCTTTGAGCAAAATTTTGCTGTAACTGAGAGATGTTGAAGACAGGACCTGGTAATTGTCTAGTGTCACTTGCCATAGAGATTCTCCCATCTAATCTTCCTTTTGGCACATCCCAAGTAGGACCTCCAGACTAACAAACACACATATACATATATTCAATCAGATCACTAGGTTTTAAGAAACAGATGGATTAGTGTTTAAATAGATACTGACCAAATGTACTGCATCTCTAGCAGCTAGAGCCAGAATATCAGCACAAGACACCACTCCGGGGCACAGAGATTCTACAGCTTTCTTTGCACTGTCAATAACATAAAAAGCATGCAGTGAAATATTAGGAGGTCCGTCCTTTTCTGCTTTGTTCTGTCCCTTCGATTCCAGGAGCACAGAAGCATCACAACCCTGATCATAAAAAGATATACATTCCAAGAAAATGTTATTGGAATATGCTAAAAACCAAAGTATATATAATTGATGGGTTGTTTCAGGATAAAGCTGAAGAAAAAAACAAAAATGGTTACTTTAATGAAGCAATCGTGAAAGTGCATCCGAAGTAGAGCAGCAGGAACTGTTCTATCATTCAACATAGCTTTTTTAACAGCATCTGTGACAGTGGAGTCGAGATTTGGACATGAATGTTCATAGTAGTTTGGGGTGAGAGCTTTTACAGAAGAAGAAAAGATGAACATAGCAGCTAAAACGAGAGTAACTAAAGCTGCCATGATTGAAACTTACAAGCTTTGACACTAACGGGTTTTCTTTATCTGAATACAAATTTGGATAAAGAAGCTTCAGAATTTATAGACGGAATTGAATTGGAGTGATATGTTCGTTAAGAGTTGTTAAAGAAGGATAAGCTTGATATGAGATTTGGTGATCAAGAACCATAATAAGTGGAGTAGTGTTCATGGATGTACGGAAGAAGACAAGCAAATGACACACTTACTCTGTTATTGTTTATTTTGTTTAAGAACTAAAGAGGGTGTTTGCTTGTATTATCAAGTTGACCTCCATAACCAACCTGCAAGTTTTGTTTGTTTAGGTATAGCTGCTTCAAGCAACTTATGTCTAACTCGACGATGAAACATACTTTTGGAGTAGCATTGAAGCATATATGCGAGATTTCTGTTACATATAATAAATCAAATCGAAATATAATCCAAAAAGAACAGAAAAATCATAAACAAAAAATGAAAAATAGTAAGAACCTCACTGAAAAGAAAAGATCGTAATAAAGACGTTGAGGCTTGTCGAAAATAGTTTCTTTAAGACAGATTCGTCCTCTCTTCGATGCTTGAAAAATGCGGACACTGATCTTCCAGGATACAACAACAATAAAATTACACTACATTACAA
>JANIMX020000177.1:294558-308115 GCA_024582655.2 Erythroxylum kunthianum | reverse complement strand
TTATTATTCTTTTCTCTCTATTTTTATATGGGTCATTTGAAAACAACAATTTTACTAATTAAGAATAAAGTTACTGCTTAATTTTTCTAAACTCTGCATATCAGAAAAATTACTATTGTCGACTCTAAATCTTATTGGATTTAATAAAACATTATGCCCAATTTCCAGGGCCCAAAAGTCACACCATCAGAAGCATGATTTATGGTTTCAAGGCCCAAGTTCAATACTAACCTGCGAAGGAGAACTGTTCTTACTCTTTTCAATCTTGCGTTTCCTAATTTACGATCGATTGAAAATAAATAATATGAAGTATTGGAACAAGAGATTATAATCACGTTTATATAAATATTAAGTCTGATTTAAAATTTAAAATTGATACTTTTTTTGAATTCAATTAACTATAATAAATGATTTTAAGTTCAAATTATTTCTACTTAAAATTAATAAACTAAATCAAGTTAAATTGAACTTAAGTTTATTTAATATTTTGAATTAATTATAATAAAAATTTTAAGTTCATATTAATTACGATTCAAACTCTAATTTATTAGACTTAAAATTAATAAATTAAGTTAAATTAAATTGAACTTAAATTCAAACTAGAGTTTTGGTATTTAATGTTTTAATTCAATAATTTATAATATTTTTTAAGCTCAAATGTTTTAATACACTAAATTAAACTTCTAAAGCCAAACTAACTTTAGTCAAAATTTCAGACAAGTTTATTGATTTTAGGTATAATCAATTTACTAAACTTTTCTAAACTTAACTTGTCAATTTTTTTAAACACCAATTTTTATTAATTAGTATAAATTAGATAATTTTAGTTGATAGTCTATTTTTTTTAATTAAATTTGAACTTATTTCTTTCATCAAAATGTTGACGTTCCATTCCTTTTGACTGTTCATCAGCATTTAGGGGGCGTTTGGTTTAGAGTAATGTGAGATTACCATAGTTGTGTGGTATAAGTTATGTAATATTCCTATGTTTGATTTGGAGTAATGAGATTACCAAGTAATCTCACATTATCGTCACATAAGTTTTTTAGCTTAATATGTCAGTAATGTGATTACCTTCTTTATTTAGGTTATGTAAGATTAACTGGTTATCTTTTTCTTGATTCCATTATTGTACTCTACTTTTTGACCTTTGGGACAAAAAAGTCTCTACCAACATAAACAATTACCATTTTAATAAAGTTATTATGTTTATATTTTTAATTTTATTTGACTTTTAGTTCATTATTTAACATAATTGTCTACAAATTAATTTAATTAATTTAACATGCTAATTAATTGTTTGATTGTTGTTATAGGCTCATTAAATTTTTAATTGTTTAATAAAAATATTTTTTTAAAAAAGAATTTCATGAACAATGTTAATTAATTAATATACTGACCTTAAAAAACAGAAACATCAGTAGCCATGCAAACGTAGAGACTTTAAAAATGTAATAAGTTAATAAATTAAAAATTATTAATAACTTATAATAATTTAACAATTTATAGACCCACACTTACTTGGACTTTCTCTAACAAGGACAATTAAGTCAAATACTTAAATTGGTATACAATATAACCCCCATCCAAAAAAGTTTATATTACATTATCTAATGTTGAATCAAACAATATTCGGTTATGTTTTGAGTAACGTAACTTGGTTATGTGATTAACTGGTAATCACATAACTATGGTAATTTAAGATTATCCCAAACCAAACGCCCCTAAGGGTGGTAGAGAAATATGAAAGGAATAAAATAAAAACTATTTGATCAAAGCCTGATATAAATAGTGACTTCGAAATAAAACAATGTCGTTTTAGGATTAGGCCAAGTTGACCCACTTGAAAAGGTGGATTCACGGGACTGACAGCCTGAATAAATATGAAAGAAATAAAATAAAAAAGTATTTGATTCGAGTCTAATCTAAATAGTCAAACGTTGAAATAAAATAATGTCGTTTTAGGATTTGGCCAGGCTGACCCACCTGAAAAGGTCGATTCATGGGGCTGTGTCAGGTGTTATAAAGATATTCTAAAGCACTAAACTTGTATCGCAAGTTGCGCCTACTCGTTTACACGACAATCGTATTTAGGTTTGTTCAAGTAAGATTCAATCTTTCCACATGATCGTTGATCAATAAAACCTTGGTCTTGAACGCTTCAAGACTCTCACAGTATTTAACTCTCACACTCTTGCACGAAAACTACGAAAGCACCAGATTATCAATGGCAACAATCGAAGCACAAAGGAGATACAATAAATACTAACCTTTATTACTTCTCGTGTGTGTGAATAGTAAGACTCAAATGAGTTATTTATAGACATCTCTGACTTGATGGACAAGTTAGAATCCTATCAAAACTCAACTACCTAAATCGCATCTTATTCTTATCATTTACTTTTCTAAGCCCAAAGCTTATCATAGTTCATTCATTTGAGCATACACTAACCTTTTAGTCCATCAAGAATTTACCTTTAGCCAAGTCAACTTGTACAAGGTTCAAAATTCTATCAAAACTCACATCATGCTTGATATAACTTGCTAAGTTATCTTGAAATTTTTACATGCCACCGTCATGTATGTGATCCAACTAACCTTCGACCCAAGACCCGTTATGTAAGTGTCTTTGCGTGTTAAGGGGCTAAGAGCAGGCCGTTTTGCCAATCTTAAGGGTAGAAAGTTATGAAAGGAATAGAATAAAAGAGTATTTGATCCAAGTATAGTCAGACTTCAAGATTGTTTAAAACAATGTCGTTTTAAGATTTGACCAGGCTGACCCATCTAAAAAGGTAGATTCACGGGCCGTGCCGGGCCGATTTGCCAGCCCAGGTGGTAGAGAGAATAGGAGAAATATGAAAGGAATAGAATAAAGTTCATAAGATTATGAGCCATTTTTATGAAAGTTATGCTAATCTTCATCCCCAAGTATCAAGTAAAGCAAATGGAAATTGGAAAGTGAAAACCAACCAGAAGAAGTAAGAAAAAACAAATCTCCATAACCAATGCTCAATTGATGTTTAGATGTGTTCATATGCACTTTTGGAAGTCTCATGGGATTCTGCTGTCACCTGATACGCTACTGCTGCAAATCTTGTTCCTGTGATAATGACAGTCGTAGCTCCTCCTCATCAGACTCTGCAAGCAGTCCAGAACCACCGCCTGAAAAACCACAACCACCGGCACTACCTCCACGTCCTCGACCTTCTTCTGGTAGTTCAGAGATTCGTCCTGTTCTTCCGGCACTACCACCACGTCCTCGACCTTCTTCTGGTAGTTCAGAAATTCGTCTTGTTCTTGGACCTGTTCTTGAAAAACCTTATGTTAACATAACCTCAATTTACGACCTTGATCGAGAACTGGGAAGAGGGCAGTTTGGAATCACTTACCTTTGCACAGACAAGTCAACAGGAAGAAAGTACGCCTGCAAGTCCATATCAAAGCGTAAACTCGTGACTCCGGAAGACATTAAAGATGTTAGAACAGAGATTCTGATACTACAGCACTTATCAGGACAACCCAACATTGTTGAATTTAAGGGAGCTTATGAAGATAGGCAAAACTTGCATCTGGTTATGGAGTTGTGCTCTGGTGGAGAGCTTTTCGATCGTATTATAGCAAAAGGGAGTTACTCAGAGCTTAATGCTGCTAGAGTTATCAGGCAGATTGTGAATATAGTTCATGTTTGCCATTCAATGGGGGTCTTGCACAGGGACTTGAAGCCTGAAAATTTCTTGCTTGCGACCAGAGATGAGGATTCTCCATTAAAAGCTACTGATTTTGGACTATCTGTGTTCATAGAAGAAGGTGATATGTGAATCCTTAACTCTGTTTATGATTGATAATGTCTGTAACAAACTTGGTACGTATGATTCTTCAGCTGAATTTGCAGGGAAATTGTACAAAGATTTTGTAGGAAGTCCATATTATATGGCTCCAGAGATCATACAAGGAGGTTATGGGAAGGAGATAGATATATGGAGTGCCGGAGTTATAGCTTACATAATTCTGAGTGGGGTGCCTCCATTTTGGGCGGGTACGATGATAGTATACTCCATCTTTTGATTCTGTGGTTTTAGTTTTGATCCAAGCCCTAAGGTTAAACTTAGGCCTCAGTTAAATTCTAAAAAAAAAATTAAAACTTGAGTCTAACCTCAATCAAGGCCGAATATTTAAACTTGAGCTTGAGTTGGGGCTCGATCAAACCTGGTTTGATCCTGTAATTTTTTTACCATACATACATATAGTCATAGTATGACATGTTCTCTTTTTCTTTTGTTCTGAAATAGAAGATATGTTTTCTTTTTGACTCCTGTATGGATTTATTTCGTAACAGAGACTCAAACAGGCATATTTGAAGCCATTTTAGATGGCAATCTTGATCTAAAAAGTCCACCATGGCCAAGTATTTCTTCTTCAGCAAAGGACCTTATGAAGAAAATGTTAACCAAGGACCCCAAAAGACGAATCACTGCTTCTCAAGCACTAGGTAAAGTATATATAACTGTTCTTTGATCTGCAAATTGTTCATCTGTGAGAGAAAAATGTTCAGTTTCATTCAAATTCTGCACAGAACATCCATGGTTATTGGCGGGTGCAAGTGAAGCATCTGACAAGCCTCTAGACAGTGCTGCTCTAATTAGGATGAAGCAGTTCAGAGCTATGAACAAGTTGAAGAAGCTCGCCATGAAGGTTTTGATTATCCCCATAATTCCCTTTTTCTTTTATTCAACAGATCTGAGGTCCGCCATTAACGAGACTAAATTTTAATGGATCCTTTACTGTATAATGATCTGAATATGCTCTTGGTCAAAGGTGATAGCAGAGAACTTTTCAGAGGAAGAACTCAAAGGCCTAAAGCAGATGTTCATGAACATGGACACCGATAGGAGTGGTGGAATCAGTTCTGATGAGCTCAAAGCTGGACTAGCAAGACTAGGATCTAACCTTTCTGAACCAGAAATTAAACAACTGATGGAGGCTGTAAGATCTAATGAACTCTATTCTTCTGCTCTTCATATATCAGTCCAGGTTCAGGTAGTCCTGATCCTGACTGGATCGGAACCAAAATAAGAATCCTATTCGTGTTTGTGTGTTGTCAGGCTGATGTTGATAAGAATGGTATTATTGATTTTGTTGAATTTATCACGGCCATCATGCATCATCACAAGCTTCAGAGGGAAGAACACTTGTACAAGTCTTTCCAATTCTTTGACAAGGACGGGAAAGGGTTAGTATTTCTGCTATGCTTCTCCAATTGTATTGGTAGAAATGAAGGGTTGCAAAAGCATTCGATTGAGTTCTAAATCTAGGTTTGATTTAATCCAGTAGACCACGGTTAATAAACTGCCGGATACGGTTTATAAAAATCTATAAACCTTAACCGAACTATTAGTTAAAGGTTTGAAAATCGTCAGTTATGGTTTAATCTCACTCGACATTTATATCCTAAAACCTGAAAAAAGATCTATTAGTTGGACTTATTGCCATTTTAATCAACATTGTCATCTTTTCTTGAACATTTGTGTAGGAGCTGACCAGTTTAATCTAATCAGGTTTATTACAAGAGATGAGCTAAAACAAGTCATGTCTCAGTATGGAATGGGAGATGATGGTACAATTGATGAAATCATTGATGATGTTGATACTGACAAAGTAAGATTTTTGTAGGCTTAGTAATGAGTTGTGTTCGGGTCTGGGCTCAGCCCAAAGTCCGATTGGACCCAAAACTCCGAGCTCAAGTATGAATTCAATTTAATTCACATTAAGTCCAATTATTTTATTTCAAAAACTTAAACTTCGTATTGGATTCGTGTTATCTCGAATCGGACCAAACAATTTTTACTATTCTTAGATTTTTGTTTGAAATTACTTAAAACAATCCTAATTATTCTTCTCTTTTCATGATGATCAAGTTCATTTAACTAATTCTTTGTGGTTGATCGATCATATTGTAGGATGGAAGAATCGATTACGAGGAGTTTGTGGCCATGATGAGAAAGGGAATTGCTGGAAATTGATGCTTTTTTTTTCATTTCGATTGTAGTTATAATTCGGAGCCCCAATTTAAAACTAACATATTATAAACAAAGTGGAGTTTACACAGAAGATGATACCATTTTTAGACAAATTGTTTATGTAGGTTTGGGTGATCTAATTTGGATTTTAGAGTCGGAATAATTATTGTAATAAATTACTTTTTAAAATTAATTGTTTAATAAAGTAATTATTTTTTAAAATAATAATGAATTGATAAATTTAACTAATTTTAGGCTTCACAATGGGTCAAGCTAGTTTCGGCCCCACCTAGGTCGAGCTTGACTTGAAATTATTCGAGTTTGAGCTTAACTTGAAACTCGATTGGGTTCTAAGTTGTACGTCTAAGTCTAAGCAAATCAAGCTTGGGCAACTTGAAGTTTAATCAGGCCCAAGCAAACTTGATTAAATATTTTAAGAAATTAAAATTTAAAAATGATGTCTTTTTTTTTTAAATAATGTTGTATTACTTAAAATTTGTAAACTTTGGATCGAGTGGGACTTCGTTCGAGTTCAAAATTTAAAAAACTTAGAAAAACTCAAACCTAATTTAAAACATGATCAACTCAAACCGAGATTATTGATTTTATACCAGGCGAAACAAAAATTAGCATTCCTAATTAAAATTGAAAATTTGAGTTAATTTTGGATTAAAATTTAGAATTTACCTGGAGCTAAAGTCGAATTTAATTTAATTTTTAATCAAATTTTATTCTTTAAATAATAATAAAGTAAAACTAAATTAGTATTTAAGTGATTGTTTCAACACTTAAAGAGACGAAAAAAGTAGTCTCAAAAATTAAAAGAAGAACCTACAATAATTTATATATTTTAAAATTAAAGATGAAGAAGAAAATATTTTTAAGTTGACAAAAGTTGGAGAATGGAAAGCAAGAAACTTGGATCAAGTTCATTGTATAAGAGAAGTGTCGAACAAGTGCTCGTGAAAATGACACTAAAAGAAAATGACAAAGATACTTTTAAGGAAGAGATAACAATATTGTCTTGGGTGATATTAACATTCACGAGCAATATCGTGGCTTCAATTGTTGTCATCATATCGTGAGAGAATAAATTAGAGGAGCTTTGGGGAAGACAAATAGGAGAAGTGTAGGACTTAATGAGTTACTCATATAGTTGTGGAAGAACTTAAGCAAATAAAGTATTACTTAGTTGACCAAGCTTTTTAATATGATTGTCAAGTTTGCTAAAATGATGAATGAGTGGAGACTTAGCACACTAGGTTCCTCTCTATAAAAGCAATAAAGCAAATGAGACGGTCGAAACTATAACAACTAAAGAGGCATCAAACTAATCAGTCACGCCATGAAGTTATGGGAGAGAGTGATTGAGAAGAGAACGAGGAAGGGTGCACATATTTTTGAGAACCAATATAATTTTATGTCATAAAGGTTCACAACGGAAACTATACATTTTCGTAGACGATTAATGAAATATTATAGGGACAAAAAGAGGAAATTGCAAATAGTTTAGAAGCTTATGATATGATATATAGGGAAGTCATATGATGATGTTTAAAAGCCAAGAGAGTTCATGTCGCCTATGTAAGGGTTATTAAAGATACGTATGAACGAGTTAAAACTATAGTAAAAACGATATGAAGAGATACAAATCATTTTCAATAGATATCAAGTTATATTAAGAATCCTCATTGAGTCATTTTCTTATTTGTAATAGTTATGGACGATCTTACCAAGAATATTCAAGTGGATGTGTCTTGATGTATATTATTTGGGGATAACATTATTTTAGTGGATGAAACAAATGAGGATGTTAATGTCAAACTAAAACTTTAGAAGGATGTTTTAGAGTCAAAGAACTTTAAATTAAATAGACTAAGACTGAGTACTTAAAGTGTAACTTTTCAGAATGTAGAATTGTATCAGATTTGGAATCAATCGTATCAAACCAGGGTGGTTTAAATATATGAGTGCCTCAAGAATTTTATGTGACAAGAAGATATCACTCGAGTTAAAATATAAATTATGTCGTTTAACAAATATGTTGACCATGTTTTATAAGGCAGGGTGCTGCCCATCAAACAGGTTCATAATCATAAGTTAATTGATAAACGATGATGTTTCGTTAGATGTACAATCTTATAATAATAATAAAAGGTTGTTGGCTAACATTTATAATAAATTAAGGAAGACAATACTAAGTTGTTTGAACATGTTAAGAGGAGATATCCTAACACTATAGTAAGAAGATGAGAAAAAATTATATTTAGAGACTATAAAAGAATATAAAAAAAATTGGAAAGAGGTGATCAGGAATAATACGACCCTATTAGAGCTTACCGATAATTTAGTCCTTAATATACCAATTGAACTTTTTAAATCTTAAACCTCTTGTCTTATCGGTTTATATTCGTATCTGATTTAAAAACATTGAATATAAGGCAAATCTACTAGTCAAAATTATAAATTCATATAAATAGAGGGACTAAAGCATGATTACCGCCAAACTAAATTTCATTTCATTTCATGAAGAAGATGGTCTCTCTTAGCTGTGCATCTCAGCTGACGTCACCTTCCGTCTCCTTCTTCTCTCGTAACCCTAGATTACTTTCTAGAACTGTCGCCTGTGGGACAGAGTCGGAGGGTTACCGGAATCGCCCCGAAGGTGCAAGTTACGGTGGCGTGAGGCTGGAGGAGACGGTGGAGGGTAATTCGGGAAAGTTGAGGCTCGATTCGTGGATTTCTTCTCGAATATCTGGCATCAGTAGAGCTCGTGTTCAGGCGAGTATTAGGTCAGGCCTCGTTAGTGTCAATGGCAAGGTTGTTGAGAAGGTGAAGTGAAGAGAGACTGGTTCACTTAGCTCTTGTTTGATTGAAGAATTTGTTATTTTCTTGGTAATACATTGTTCTTTGACATATATTCTTGAGTAGGCTTCTTATGGGGTCAAAACTGGGGATAAAGTGAATTGCAGTATTTCGGAGTTGCAACCTTTGAGAGCAGAACCTGAAGACATACCTTTGGACATAGTTTATGAAGATGAGCATGTTCTTGTCGTTAATAAGCCTGCACATATGGTAATTAATTATTGTCTGAGTTTAGTTACATGTGCTGTGTTGGATCAGTTTCTTGACTTGTTTCTTCCCATTTTTCAGGTTGTTCATCCAGCTCCAGGGAATACTACTGGGACGCTTGTTAATGGCATACTTCACCATTGTAGCCTTCCCATAGCTGGGTTTTGTGGAAATGACAGTGTCGTATTATCAGAAACAGAGGATCTCTCTTCTGATGAGGAAGGGTTGTGTTATAGTTCAAGCGAGTCATCTTTTCGACCTGGAATAGTGCACAGATTGGACAAAGGCACTAGTGGGCTACTTGTTGTTGCAAAGGTGATTACTTTGGTCCTTTACATTGAGTTCGTGCATTGTGCTTGCAAATTAGATCGTTGGTTAGTCTATGAAAGTGTTTTTATTGTGATCTCGCACTGACGAGAATTTGACTCCACCAGAAATAAAAAAAAAGCTGCAGAATTGGCCTAGTTCTTGGGTATCCCTATTGAAGTATTTTGAAATGAATTGAAGAATTTGGTTTTTCATGTACTTGATGGCAGGATGAGCGTTCTCATGCCCATCTAGCAGAACAGTTCAAGCAACACACCATCAAAAGAGTGTATGTTAGTCTTACTACTGGAGTGCCTTCACCATTGGCTGGAAGAATAGACATCCCAATTGGTCGTGATCCAAATAACCGGATTCGCATGGCTGCTATACCTGGACCAATTGGTCGTGGACATGCTCGTAATGCTGCTAGTAGGTGATTATTATCATCTCACTTAATTTTATATTAATAGTTGTTGCTCCGGCAATTAATTTGTCCTGTGCTAGTAATGTGATTTGGAGTTCATGTTGTTTTCCAATTGAAGGGTATTATAGTTCTCTTGTGACAGTTTCAGTGTAAAAGGCTGCAAATAGATTGCAAGATAGTTTCCTGCATGTAATAACATGCTCATTGGTTTTGGGGTGGGGTTCATGCAGTCAAATATTATTCTGGTGATTTTTCATTCTTGTAATTTGGTTGAATCGATACTCTTAACGCGCATTCCTCCTTCAAACCTTTTGGTACGTGTTGCCCCTAACTATAGATCATATTCACCAGACAAGAAACTCAATTCTGCACCGCTGCTGAGTCGTCTTCTTTTATCAGGTATAAAGTAATCGAAGTACTGGCTGCTGGTGGTTCAGCTTTGGTGGAATGGAGATTAGAAACTGGGCGCACTCATCAAGTACTTGAACTATCTTAAAAGTATTCCTAATCTTGTCTTGCATTCTCTACTCTAGATCTGACTTGATGAATGAATCAGTGAATATCAGTTTTCTGCAAGCATCCATTGTAATGAACTTAATGGTTCTACCTTTATCTGCTGCCCACTTACCAATGCTGGGATTGTTCATTTCTTTTTCCCCAAGTAGATCCGTGCACACGCGAAGTATATTGGAAATCCTCTATTAGGTGATGAGGTTTACGGAGGGACCAAAAACATGGCCTTATCGCTCCTTCAACAAAAGACACCCCGTAGCTCTCATAGTCGAGTTTCGCTACTGTTGTCAGGAATGGACAGGCCTTGCCTCCATGCTTTGGCACTTGGGTTAGACCATTTTGGTTTGCCAATTTTGCTTCTCCTTTTCAAGTTTTTGAGTGATTACAGGATGTTAACCTCTGCTCGTTTTCCCACAAGCTTTTTGCATCCGGATACAGGAGAGAAAGTGCAGTTCTCACGTCCACCTCCTTCAGATTTTTCCAGGATTTTGACCCATCTTCGTGAATTGGGTTCGCAAAAGGTATCCCTTCTTCAAATCTTTCGTTCGATCAGTGAGCTATTATGCACTGTTTTAAAATATGAAATCCACATTAAATTTTAGATTCTAGACGGTGTTTTGTAAATATGTAATTATCTTATTCATCATTGAAATAAACATCAAATCTATACTCACATGCATGCTTAAGCATATGGTTGCCATTAAACTGTTCTATCTGCAGCTTTCATGCTTTAATGATCAGATTTCTTTAGTCACAATTTGAGCAGGTGAAGTAGTTATTTTGGTTGGTGAAACTGCAAATACTTTGGAGTACTTGTACGAAGAAGAATGATTCTTCAAGCTTCCACTTGGATCATCTCATGATGGGCCATTTTGTTAATGTGCTCTCAATTTCCTATTTTCCCTAGATTATAATTTATTGCAAAAAGCAAAATATATTATTATGACCAGTAGAAACGATTATTCATGAAAAATTTTATTGATTTTTTTACATTAATGTCAATTTATTATTTTTTATAAGCACAATTAACAACTATACGACTATTTTAACTAAAAATATATAACATGAAAAATGAAAAAAATACATATTTATTTTGTCATGTTAAGTTATATTTATAAAAGGTTGTTAATTAAAAATTAATAATTTGACATTAAGATAAAAACATTGGAAATTTTTGCCATTAAACGAATAATTAATTTTAGAGACAACAATAGGCTTAACAAGTGGAAATTGCTTAATATAATATCTCAAATTTAAAATTTGTTTTTAGTCACATTTTGGTGAAAAATTTTTTACAGCCGCGTAAACAAATTTATTACACTTATAATCAATTTTTATGTAAGATGTTTAAACTATCTTTAATAAAAATTAAGCTTTATTAGAATTGACTCATACTTATGCGAATCGACTTATGGTTACGTGATAAATGAAACCCGATATCGGGTTACATTATAGTTAACTGATTGAAAGAAGTGTATTTGATTGAAGACGTAAATGAAACTCGATATTAGGTTACGTTGTAAAATGAAACCCGATATCGAACTACATTATAGTTGACTGATTGAAAAAAGTGTGTTTGACTGAAGACGTAAAATTAAACCTGATATTGGGTTACGTTGTAAAATTAAACCCGATATCGAATTACATTATATAGTTGATTGATTGAAAGAAGTGTGTTTGATTGAAGACGTAAAATGAAACTCGATATCGGGTTACGTTATAAAATGAAACCCGACTACCTTGTCGAAGTGACCATAAGTCGTTTCGCATAAGTATGAGTCAATCCCAACAAAACTTAATTTTTTATTAAGGGTAGTCTAGGTATCTAACATGAAAATTGTGTATAATTGTAATAAATTTGTTTGAGCGGCTGTAAACGTTTTTTCACCAAAATGTGGCTAAAAACGAATAAACACATTTGCACGTGACTGATTATAAATTCGTCCCGCTTAATAATCAGGTTTGAATTCGATCCAATTCGGCTCAGTTCATTGCCAAATCTAATCTGCACTCATTAACTTTCAATCAGGCATACTGTCATGAGGTTAGCTCGATGGCAGTACCTTGCTAGCTCATATTAAACTTGAATTATTATTATTATTATTTTAAATAAAATATCAAAATGACGTTATTTTGTCATTATCCGTTGAGCTTTGGGTTGGGCCAAGCTGTGTCAGTAAGGTTGGATTGTGGCAGCCCAACCCGAGGCTTGATCAAGCTCAAAAAATTGAGCCTGAGGTCTGGCCTAAGATTTGATCAACTCAAACTTGACTTATTGACTTTAGGTTGGGCTGATCAGTCCAGGCCGGGTCCGGACCAAGGCTTGAACCCTTTCGTTATTCCTAGTTAATACCAACTACACAATATAGCGTCCCTTACTATAATAGCGAGTCCTACGGTGTCGTATTATGACAAGCGTTGTTTAGTTCTAAACAGTTAAAAGTTACCCTCTTGAAATTGGCTCCTTTTCGAAGAAGCAGAGCAGAGAGCCGTCAATGGCTTTACTAAAACCAAACCTTCGATTACTACCTCGTTTCTCTCAATCAATAGCTCCAAATTTAACATTCTCTTCTAGTTCTTCAGTGTCTTTACAAGAAGATGATTTAGACTTAGAAGCTTCATCGTCTCAAACCACTCCCTCTTTGTCACAAGAAGAAGCTTGTTTAGCCGAGAAGTTCCATTCTTTGATAAAGGACCACCACCGTCGAAACCCTAATCCTAGCCCCAACCCGGCACCGCCTAGTCCGGATTTCACAATCCCATCTCTCTCGCACGACCTCTCGAAGATAGCCGCTGCTAATGTCGTCTCCCCGGTCACTGTCCTCCGCGTCGTCGAGAAATGCTGCGGCGTCCGTCACGGCTTGCCTTTCCTCCAAGCCCTCTCCTTTTTCAACTGGGCCACCGCGCGTGACGGCTTCGCACACTTGCCGGAGCCGTACAACGAGATGGTGAACCTCGCCGGAAAGGTAAGGCAGTTCGACTTGGCTTGGTATGTGCTTGATTTGATGAAAGCTAGGAATGTTCAAATCACTGTTGAAACGTTTTCGATTCTAATCCGCCGCTATGTGAGGGCTGGATTGTCTTCGGAGGCGGTGCATGCATTTAATCGTATGGAGGATTATCATTGTGCGCCTGATAAGATTTCGTTTTCGATTGTTATAAGTATGTTGTGTAGAAAACGAAGAGCTCTTGAAGCTCAATCCTTCTTTGATAGTTTAAAGGAAA
>JANIMX020000177.1:193542-205936 GCA_024582655.2 Erythroxylum kunthianum | reverse complement strand
GAAGAAATCTTTTCAAAAAAGTTAAAGATCAAGGAAATATTTTATATTTTTTTAAACTATATGTAAAGCTTATGTCTTTTACTCCATTATTTATGTATTTATTGTGTAATTGAATAAAATTTTAAATGTACAATAAAAAAACCATGTATAGTAAATAAGTGATTTAACAAATCAAAATGGATTTGACTAAATAATAGATAGTGAGACTCAAACCCAAAACTTAATTTGTTTTTTCATAGTCGGATAGCTCATCGTTTAAAGTCAACTAAACCTTGAGTTTACTTACTATATATGTATAGATAATACTTTGAAACTTGAATATGAATGAGTTTACTAATTATGAAAATAAGTGGAGACTTCATTATTAAATAAATGACTAATTAATAATGTAATACGTCGGGTTAGATACGACCAACTTGTGGTTTGAGTTTGGATTGATTTTTTTTATTTTGATTTAAAACCGAGTTTCATTGAACCTTCAAATTTTAACTTAAATTTTAGTTTAATCGAGTTCTCTATCTTTGAATGTTCGAGTATGAGTTTATTTTCTTGTTTTTTATAAATAAATGATTTTTGTTTTATTATACAGGAGAATTCGTCTTAAATTTTATTTTTTTATTTAAATTAAGCTTGACTCGAAATTCAATTAACTTAAACTAAACTAGTTAATTTTTAATTAATTTTAGCTAACACATGTTTCGTTTGCTTTGCTCTTCTTCTTCGAACGCATTTTAATACAATGCTCGAACCTTATCTAGAGATTATAGACAAAAAATTTCGACAAGAACAATAACAACAATTCAGTAAAAATTCTCGCTGATACGTCGGGTCTAAAAAAGTATAGAAGTGTTAGGTTTTGAGGATGTATCATATATATCGAACGTAACGAAATTTAAAATTTTTCAAAATCTAAAACAAAAAATTAGACTTGTGCCATAAAATCTAATTTATGAAATAAAATATGTAGAAATTGTACATTATAATTTTAACACTTGTTTTTTTGATTTCTACCTTGTTGAATTGTCGCACACTATAATAATCCATGTTAGAATGTCTCTAACGGTGATCCACGCGAAGATTGACGAACAGAAATCGCTAGGGAGATGACTTGAATAAAAATCAAAGTACTAGTTAAGAGTATTGTTCTTGAGAGAATTTTAGAGAACATCAAAAACAAATTTTTAGCTTGTTTCTCCTAATTTTCCAGCAGACTTTTTGGGATCTTTTTGTCTTATTTTTGACCCAAATCAGATACCAGATTTTTATTTTTAGAATTACTTGAAGTTTTGTGATGATTTTGAAACCTTTCGGTCGTTGCGATTACGGGTTGGATGTCTAATTGTCCGGATTGTAAAAGCATTAGTGGGGAGAGTTGTTGGGCTTAATTAGGCCTTAAGCTACCTGCTGGCAATAGCCAGCAACGTTGCTGGCTGCCAACAGTGCCTTCTGGCCTGCGGGCCAAACTGGCTTGTGCAGGCCCACATGAGTCCCGTTATTTCCGAGCGATTTTTTCTGCGATCTCATTACGATATGATCTGAAATAATTATTTCAAGAAGTACGCAAATTAACAGAGAGATTGATTCTAAATTATTCATATGGAAAAAAATATAATACTAATAATAATAAATATAATATAATGATAATAATAATAAGGTTAAGTAATACAAGAATAAAACAAAAAATCCCGACAAGACATTCGCAAATTGTAAACATAACAAAGTGATCTTTAGTACTTCGAAACGTAATTTTCACAACTACTAGAAAACAGCCGAAATCGATCCTGAAACTCTCGTTTAAGGAATATTTGAGTCCTGTCATGGTTTGATGATGCCTTTTAGCACGCAAGACCAAACACGCCATTTTCTCTAACTTGCACGCCTCGTTGCGTAAATTACAACAATGCAAGCTTCCATTTCCAAATCACTAAAGTTTTCTGATATGAAAGTCTCTAAAGTTTCTTGTACAAGCTTCGAAGCAAAGCATCAAAACTCCAAATCAGTGCCTATGCTTGTGAGCTGATCTACTTTGAAAGCGAAAGTGAGGCTTGACTGACCACTTCTTTAAACAAAATCTAGAGTTTGGATTGGTTGTTGTTCTTCTACACTCTCTCTTTTGTATTTTTCTCTTTTCTTTTTCACTTTAACAGTTCACCACTTTTTCTAACAGACAGTTAGTCTATAATTGATGACATGTAACACACAATGGTGATCACACCTAGCGACATTAGTGTAGGAAATTCACGTAAAAATGAAGTTAGTTATATACTATTGTCACGAACTCTTTGGTCTAATTTCTTTCCGGGTTCTGTTAAATCCTTCATTTAGATTCGTTCACTGTTGCTTAAGCGGATTTTGCAGGAACCAAGTTGTCTATATAAAGTTAGTCTGCAGCAAGCTTTAGTATGCAGTAAGCTTCTTTGCTTAGTTATTACTCTTTTATCTGGTTTGCTGCCAAAGCTATGGAGAAACTCTCAGGTTTAAGTCAGCTTTTCATTACAGTTTTTCTCTACTGTTTCTCCAACTTCATGGTGATTCCTCCAATCACCGATGTTACAATGGCTGCTCTTTGCCCTGGAAGAGACCAATGTCCATTAGCCATTTACTTAACTGGTTTCCAACAAGCTGTAAGTTCACGAAAAAACCCTTTTTTGCTCAACTTTTGCACTTCCATCTTCCCTCTGCAATTAATGGGGTTCACCTGATTCATCCGTTAAAAACTGCTACATTCATAGACATTCTTTGTTTTGTCTGGTGTTCATGTACTCTTAAAGTGATCAAACCTTATGATCATGCACTTTCTAGCCAACAAACTGACTTAGGTTTAACCTCTGCAGTATTTTAGTATGTTTGACATGAATATTAAACGTGTTTGGTCTTTTGCAATATTTCCCAAACTTCGACCTTGAGCTCAAGTTTAAGCCTATCAGGCTTGGATTGTAGAATTCAAGCCCGACTTAGTCCGATGCCGAGCCTAATCAGAAGCTAAACTTGTGTTGACACTTCACTAATTATATTACTTTAAAAGGCAAAGTATCATAATTATCCTTCCTACCCATAACCCAACTCTTTTTCATTTACACAATAAAATTATATTACTTTAAATGACAAAGTATATCATAATTATCCTTCCTACGCATAACCCAACTCTTTTTCATTTACACAGTAACTTACAGCCTAAGCGTCCAATCCTATCTCATATTGCTTTCACTTTTCCTCCTGTGGTTAAAACAGGCGAGGATTGGAAGTAAAGTTACCCCACAAAGTATCCAACTTTTCAAAGTTAGTAACACTTAACAGAGCTCTGGTTTGGCTGTGATGATACTAAGCTCAGCGCACACTGTCATTTGATCTTCTCTACGCAAGTTGAATCGACGTCAATTATATATATATAGATATAAAGAGAAGTGTGGGATTAAACTTTAGAAATACCTACAAGCCTATAGAAAACTACTCTGGCTAGAGGTGATATCCTATATAACTTCATACCCTGTTTCGTGTTCTTCATTCTTAAGCAAAAACTAAGCTTTTTGGAGGGTGAAAATGGAAAAGTTTCCAACGTTGGGCCATCTCTTTTTGACTGTTTTTCTTTCCTCTTTCTCAACTTTCATGGTGATCCCTGCCATAACTGATGTAACCATGTCTGCACTCTGTCCTGGAGAAGCAGAGTGCTCTCTCGCAATCTATCTCACAGGGTTGCAACAAGCGGTACACACAATTTAACCAACCTCCAGGTTTCTTGTTTACTGTATACGAATCGTCTCAGTTCAAGCATTTTTTTTCTTCATATTTTTGTCCTTTCACAACCCGTGATTTGTCTCAAATACGAGAGACAAGTTTTGGGAAATTAACGTGTGTTGCTCTGTTTCTTAAGTTTCTCTAATCTTGACAATAACTTTTCTTTCACTCCATTGATGGCGCACCCTGAGAATTAAGTTCCTGCAACTAGTGGTCTCACTTTCTCTGAGACACGTATGGTTTATGTACAGAAACTAAGTTCGATCTAAGTTTTGTCATCAACCTGAAATGGGTTTTGTGTGGATTTTGTTGCAGATTACAGGGATTGGAACGTTGGTGATGATGCCTCTGATAGGATATCTCTCAGACAAATATGGACGAAAAGCTCTGCTTACAGTTCCACTGTGTCTTTCTATAATTCCATCAGGTAAAAGAACAAAGAACCGAACCTGGAAATTGATTTTTTAAAATTTGAGACAAATTTGTTTCTTCCAAGGTACCAGGAGGTTTGAGGTTTTTGTTTTGTCGATAATTCTCAGGATTATATATATATATATATATATAAAAAAAAAACCTGAAACTGCTCTGTTATAGCTCGACATACCTTAACCTTGTCACTCACTCAAAAAGTCTTCCTTCTTTCTAATTTTTCTAAATTAAAGCTAAACACGTGATTTTGCATTTTAATATAAAAAATTAAATAAGCCATTATCAATATTTCTGTACTGATTTACACTTTAACATTACCAAAATATTATTTATTACATCTTAAATAAGATACAAAAGTGATATTAAAACTTTTGCAAAGTATTAAGATATAAATTGTATATTTAAATAAATTATTTTTAAAATTATATCAATATATTATAATTTCATATTATTCAATTGTAGAGTTACATAAACTAAGTTTATGGCTCAGTTATTAAAATTTAATAATAAATTAATTTTATTATACTTTAAGATATTACCAGTGTATTTTTAAAAACTTCAAAATATAATATGATACTATTATTCTTAATCAAAAGTAATTTATTAGTAAATTTAACATAATTTACTTTAATTATCAATATGAAGTATTTTTAATTACTATTGAAAGTGATTAAAATTTATGTACTCTTTGCTTAAAGTGGTTAAACAATATCAGATTTTATATATCTTTTGGTCTAATTATAAATTGGAATGTGTCTAATCAAAAGATTGATAGATAACCACCTTCTAACTACCAGTGATAATTTTCTTCTACCGTCCTCACCTAAATTGTAAATAGCATTTGTAGTTTTTTAATTATAAAAAATATAATTTTTTAAATTTAAATTCGATTAAATATTTCGAATTTAATACTTTATGCAAAATTTCTAAAGTTTTGAATTAATTGAATTTCAAACCTTCAAAGTCAAAATACTAGACTTTAATCCTATTTAGTTTAGGTTTATGTCACACAAGCTAAGTTTAGCCATGGCCCTTAGGAAGAACTTAAGGTAGTAAGTACACCAACTCTAGATTGATTTAACAAGAGAAAGTCATAAAGGAGGAGACAAATTAGAAACAAATTATTTATTTTTCTATTAAAAATAAAATTTGAAAAAGATATCACTATATTACTTTTATTTTTATTAAATAATCTGTATATTAATTTTAGTATCATTAACAAATTCTAAAATTTACTTATAAATAATTATTTTTCTCAGAGATCTTGTATATTAGGAAGTTGTTGTTTTTTTTTAATTACTTATAAAGAATTATTTTAATAAAATTTAAAATTTAATTTTTGCGAGTACTCGGAGGATTTATTGATTTGATGTCCAATGCTCAGTAAGCTTTATGTTTTTTCCAACTTCCCAAATGACAAAGTCAATGGTCGGCTACACGCAAACTGATGTGACGACGAAGCTTCTTCCTAACGTAAGTGTAAGAAAATGTAAGTGCTCAGTCCACTTGGGAAAAGTTACTGACCAAAGGAGAAAATTTACCAATTATTTTCTAACATTTTTAAAAAGTTTTAAATTAGTTATTAACTTATTATTATTATTATTATTATGTTATATCTTGATATTTTTCAAAATAATACTAATAACACTTTAATTTTAATAGAATTAAAAATTTGACAAGTTTTATTATATGAATTATCAATTTAGTTTATATGATATTATATTTAATAATTTGAATTTATTAAATACTGGTGTAATTTTAAAAATATTTTCTTTAAATATTGATAAAATAATATAATTAATTTTTTTAAATTTCTATTATATTAATTATCAATTTAGGTTATATAATATTATAATTTGATAATTTGAATTTATTAAATACTAAAGTAATCTTTAAAATGATTTTTTAAATATTGACAAAATGTGTAATTTTAATTTTATTTGTTACAAAACATAAATAATTTTTTTATTTTTTTTTTGACTAAAAATAACATTAATTTTTTTTTGAACCTTTTAAAATATTAGAATCTGCTCAGGTTATGGAAAACCTGAAAAAAAGATGAAATTGTGCCAGGATGTTTATTTACAGGATCTGGAATGATGTTTTCCCGAGACTTAATTATGTCATCGATATATATCTTTTTTCTCTTCCTTTTTCAGAAGGTTTCAGGACTTGTAATGGGAGATTGAACTCAATAATACTAATTTCAGGTTTGACAAATCTAATTTCACTTACGAACTGAAAATTTTGGACACAGCAATATTGGCTTTTAGCAGGACAAGGAACTATTTCTACGCGTACTATGTGCTTAAGACTCTTACGTCCATGGTGTGTGAAGGGAGTGTTCAGTGTCTTGCACTTGCCTATGTGGTAAGTTCTTATTGTCTTTTCTTCTTCAGGATCACATTAGCATAGAACAAGACAAGACAGGTTTGTTGTTTCTCTGTTGCTGTTTCAGGCAGACAATGTTTCAGAAGGACGACGAGCTTCGGCATTTGGAATCCTGACAGGAATTGGAACCTCAGCGTTTGTCTGTGGAAACCTATCCACTCGTTTCCTCTCCACAGCCTCCACTTTCCAGGTCTCTTCCTTCTTTCTGATTTATGTTTCTGTGTATGGATTTTTCAGGTTACTGACAAGATTTACTTCTGTTCTTCATCAGGTTGCGACTGCTGTTGGGATAATAGCAATTGGGTACATGAAGATTTTCTTACCGGATTCCATGATTGAGAAAGAACTCTCTGTACCAATACTTTCCAAGGGAAAGGCAAAGGTTGTCTCTACTTGTCCAAAGGCAAGTCAATGTTCAACCAAGAACGTGCAAATCTTTAAACCGATCCCTTCCTTGGACGACATGATTTGCTTGCTTAAGAGCAGGTTAGTTGTTAGAAATTATCGTGTCTTATCTTCATAACTTTACAATTATGAACCTGTTGAAGATCATGCAATTGTATACTCTGATTCGCAGTGCTACATTTTCACAAGCAGCAGTTGTTGCATTTTTCAACAGTTTTTCAGAAGTTGGCCTTCAAGCGTCATTGTTGGTACTTCCCTGTTTGTTTTAGAACAATGAGGACTTGGTACAATTGGGTTGGCATTTAGGTCCGGACCATGATATAAACCAAAACATTATGCTCTGTTAAATGACTAAAGAATCGATCGTCGTTTCTGTTGAGTTTTAATCAGGCTCGAGTTTAGACTATTTGGTCCGAGTCCGACCGGGCCAACCCTACTTTAGGATACACCTATTTTATTGAATCTCCCATCATTCTTGAAATCCCTTTCTTGGTTTTATGCAGTACTATTTAAGGGTACGGTTTCACTTTAACAAGGATCAATTTGCTGATCTAATGGTGATTTCCGGGATTGCTGGAACAATTTCCCAGGTATATTTTCCTGTTATGTTTTAGATTTCTGTACAATTCAGGGACCTGTCTTTGTTGATCTGAAAGTCCCAAGTGAACCTGCAGTTGCTTTTCATGCCAATTTTAGCTCCTCTTTTAGGAGAACAGAGGCTGCTTTCTATTGGGCTCTTCTTTGAATGCATTCATGTAAGAACCTTCTCCTCCATAGCCATTTATACTCTGTTCTGAACACAAACTTGCAGATGAGTATAACTTTTCTTGTTTTTATGATCGCCATTTACGAATTTGTTTCCTTTCAGATGTTTCTTTACAGTATCGCCTGGTCCTTCTGGGTAAGTAATTGCAACTAATTATCAAAATTTGAAAGCTGTTTTAATTGATGAATAGCTAAAAACGAGAAATCCTGACAGGTTCCTTATGCTGCTGCCATGCTCTCTGTTCTGTTTGTTTTTGCACAACCATGTGTGAGTTCCTTGTTCTTCTTCAATCAATTATAACACTATGATGAGGAATTAAGATTTCGAACATGATTTGCAGATGCGGAGCATTGTATCTAAGCAAGTTGGATCTTGTGAGCAGGTAATATTTCTGAAAAAGCATAAAAAATATTCTGATTCGAGTTTGAAAGTTGAATTGAATCCCGTATTAATATTTGATATCTTAACAGGGAAAGGCTCAAGGATGCATCTCAGGAATTTGTTCCTTCGCCAATGTTATTTCTCCATTTGCATTCTCTCCTTTGACAGGTGACGACAGGAAATTTTTTAACAGGAAAAACAAAGAAAATATTGTCAGTCTGAAAAATCAAATCAAAACTAACAAATTTTAGAAATCATTTTGCAGCTCTGTTCTTATCTGAAAAGGCACCATTCCCCTTCCCTGGTTTCAGTATTTTGTGCACCACATTTGTTGCAGTAAGTTCCTCCATATTATTATGATATTAGTAATTATTTTATTAAAAAAAATATTTTACAAAACTTAAATTTTATAATAAAAATAATCATTAATAACTCACTACCTGATTTTCCTGTGTAGATGATTGCGTTTATTCAGAGCATCCTGATAAGGGTAGCTCCTCCTCTTTCAAGTCAGATTGCCTAGTCATGTCAGGTTTTTGTATTGTAGAAAGAGTTTCACGTCAGGGGACTTGTAGAAAGATCCTTGGAAGCTAATCTTCGGTTAGTTCCCATAACCTGGGGCGTTAGTTAGTTCCAAAAAGTTAGGAGACAGAAGAAGCCTAAGTGCAGTTCAGGAATCGGCATCGACTTATGGCAGAGGAGGTGTTTGTATTGTATTGATTATTGTTTGTTTGAAGTGGAAGATCTCCATTTTACATGAACCGTTGTGTATATTTTAGTTATCAAAAAATGAAAGCATATAGCACAATTAATCACATTGAAGAAACAAAATTTCTTTTAATTTACTTTTTTTTTCTTTTTAACTATTTATTTTTAAAATAAATTGCTTAATAAATCTCTCTCTATATATATGCACGTGATTTTGTTAATGAATCAAAAACCCACAATAATATCTTCAACTAAAAATTTCATTGATATGCAAATTTTGGAAAAATTTAGTAATAAACAGCCCTGCCTCTAACTAATAGAGAGACTGTTTCTAAATGATCTACGTGAGAGAGAGAACGTGGGAAGTATAAAGTTAATTGATATATGTACACATTGGTAATAGTTTTAATCACTTTAATACTAAAATTAATTTTAATAAATATAAAAGATTTAAAAATATGGTAATTAAAGTTGCATAATTCACTTATTTATTATCAAGGGATTTTACTTATTTATTTAAAATATATGACTATTTATTTACATAAAATATGGCAAATCAATATTTTCAAACAAATTGCTCGCACATTTTTTTACTAATTTATCCGTATATTATATTGTGACAATAATATAATTTCAAATCAAAAAAGATTTATAACTTTAAATTATCAAAATACAGTATGTATGGTAATGGTCTAACGTAGAATCTAACATTTTGAATCAACTTAAAATTTAATTAAACTTGAGAATTATCATATTTATAAAAATTTGAATCGAATAAAAAATAGAATGATAATTGATAGGAAGTTTTTTTTAATTGGTCTTATAACTTTTATTCCAAGTGTAAACAGGTCCTCAAACTTTTATTTTTATTAAATTTACTTCAAAATTTTAAAGCTTTTTTAGATTTTAATTTGTCTAACAATTAATTAAAATTTCTTTAATCCTTATAATTTCAGAGTTTCCATAAATCTTACCACGTTTTTATTATAACATAGTATAGATTATAAATTAAATTTCTTAATAAAATAATTTTTTTTTTAGAATTTATGTACAACTAAAATAAAAATTTAAGAATCAATCCGAAGTAGGCTTGATAATGGATCAGGCCAGGTCGAGCCCAACTCAAAATTTTCTATTCCGGTCTAGGCCGAGCCGGAAACCTGACCTAATTTTTTATTATTTAAAAAATATATATATAACACTCACGACGTCACCACCTCGTTCGTGGAAGTCCCTCCAACCCCCATTACCTGTCTGTGAGATACAGATCAGCTCCAAACCGCCCCATTTTCGCTTCAGATCCAAACTAATTTTAGATTCCCAATGACAACTACCAAAGCACAATGGCAATATAATGGTCCGCCCTAACCGGAAGTCAATGCTGCAAAATATTTTTAATCGGTTCGAACATTAAATTAGTTATTTAAATTTAACTTTACTCTAAAATTTGATCAATTTGAGTTTAATTTTTTTGTCATCCATGTTATGTAATATTCAAATGGTTATTTTTAAAATAATTTAATAATTAAATTTAATGTTTTAAAAACATAACCGTTTTGGCCAGTTTTACAATAAAAACTTTAAACCAACTAATTTTTTGGTTCGATTTAGTTTAATATTATTTATTATTAAAAATCGATCATTTTATTAATTAATTGATCAATTTTTTATATTAATAATTTTTTTATAAAACAAAATAAACTGGTTAATTTTTATTTATTTTAAAATTTTAATTAATTTTATGACAATTTAATACCGGTTAAATCTTTTAAACCCGTGGTTTAAGTTCCAATTTTTAAAACACTGATTAAATTTGAACCCACCAAATTATCTCTTAACATGTTTTTTAGTTACACCCTCTTACCAACAACAGTTAAGTTGGTTAACTTCCTATTATTATTATATGACAACAATGCACCTAATAACACCACAAACTAAAATACTGTCTTTTTTATTGGGCTTTGGTCCACTTATCCAATACTTAAATTCCCTAAGTTTGACTATACAAAATAACATATGGAAGTTGGATACAAATAATATATAATAATCTTTAAAAATAATTTAGAATTTGAAAATATTCTTTTAAATAGTAAAATTATATTATTTTAGTGTGTGATCTATTAAAGATAAGTTAATTTTTTGTTTTACATATTCATTATTGTATTTTTATTTAGACATGACAAATTAGTCGACTCAAGATAAATTAGTGTTGTTATTAGCACGACTTTATTTTGTGATATGAGTCCGACATATAATCTGCTAACGTCCAACAACAATAACACAATAAATTTAATTTTTTTATTTTACGATAATTGAGTGACGGATATTAATTGTGCAAAACTTTTCTATTATATTTTTTTAAAAAAATTATTTTCGTAATTCGTAATATTTTAGTCACAAATAAATAAATTTATCAGTTGCTCAAAGGCTCGCTTATTTCATGTATCAAAAATGACAAAATGATCTTATTTTATACAATTTATTTTTTAAAATTTTAAGTATAAATAATAATAATAATAACAAACCTAATTTTTCGCTTTGCGAAAGTTTGGTGAGAGTTATCAATTATACGCAGTCATTATTTTGTATTAAAATAATAACATTTTGAAAAAATTTAAAGAAAAAAGAAGCAAATTATTTAATTTGACATGATCTATAGATTTCGAAATGAAGAAGTTCAGATCGAGCTCTGGACTAGCATGGAACTTTTGAATTTTGAATTTATTTTCTTTTAAGTTTTTTAAATATTTTAAATGAAATTTGTTTAAAAAAACCTTGGACCCCACAAAATCTAATTAAAAAAGGGCTTTTACGGATTTAATTATTTTTAAAATTTATTATAATTGTTTTGGAAACTGTTACAGGTAACCCTCATTTGACGCGGAAAGGTGAGAAACCAGCACCCCACCACGTGCCTTTTTCCTCGTTGTTGTATACCAAACATTACCCTAATATTCCGTTCCGATCTCTTCTATCTCCTTCCGGTTTTCTCCAGCCAGGTCGCACCTTCTCCGGTCAACGGAGTTGGCTCCGGCGGAGAATCACAAAGCACATTCAGGTATCATAACCGCCGGTGCACTTCACGTGTAATCAGCATTTCTCTCCGTTGACGGCCAGCTTTATTGTAGCCACCACCATCACCACTTTCGTCATTTAAAAATATTCACACATGTCAAACGACGAGGTTGTGTACCTTCATGGAGATCTTGACTTGAAGATCGTCGAAGCACGTCGCTTGCCGAACATGGACTTACTGTCGGAGCATGTCCGGCGTTGCGTATCCGCATTGACCACCTGTCAGCAACCATTTTCTCCACGTAAGCAACTGAGACATAGACCCCGTAAGATCATCACCAGCGACCCTTACGTGACGGTGTGCGTCGGCACGGCGACGGTGGCTCGCACGCGGGTCATCTCCAACTCGCAGAACCCGGTTTGGAACCAACGTTTCAGGATTCCTCTGGCTCACCCCGTGAACCGTGTTGACTTCACGGTCAAAGACGATGATGTTTTCGGTGCTGACTTGATAGGTGTCGCGTCGGTCCCCGTCGAGAGAATAGTCTCCGGTCAAACGTTTAG